>JAYKKT010000070.1:1125000-1375000 GCA_036023115.1 Brasenia schreberi | reverse complement strand
AGAGTTGCTTGCAGAATTTTCAGGATTCATATTGTCATTTTTGTTTAATTTTGATGAAAAGTGAAAAAAGGGGTCGATGCAGAAGCTCTCTGAAGGGGCTGAGGATTGCTTTTGTCATTTTATCATAAATGATGATAAAAATATAGAAATAGTTATATAGACACACACATATATGTATAAAATGTACATATTTATCAAATATGTGTAATGCATGTTTAATATATACATGTATGTATATAGCATATATGTATATTATACATACATGTCCAAGTCAGCCCAAAACCGACTTGTATCAGATTGCTTCGAGATTAGAAGACACTGCCTTGATTTTCTAATCCTCAACCTCGACCCCTATTCCCGATTCGTGTTCGTGTTGGAGCTCGAACCGCCACCCATATGTTATTGGCATCCCAATATAAAAAAGAACCTGGTGTATTATTAGCTAAAATAGAGAGCTAAACATGGTGGCCAGTTTGGAACTGTCCAGATGCTCTAAACCAGAATTTAACTGAGTCAAGAACAAGTTGGAACCAAAACTGTTCAAATTGAACCCGAGATTAAGAACCATTTGGTTCGGTTTTGGTTCCATCTTTCATAAAACCAGAAACAGGCAGGAGCCGGGACTGGCGGTTGGTTTCAAACCACCAATTTCATTTTTTTATTTTCAAATTTCTTTTATGCTTGTTTTCGATTCTAAATGGTTTAAGACTCAACTAAAACGGGCAGTTTCGAGTTTTGATTTACCCAGAACTGGCCCTGTATAGGAAGAGCCTTTGCAAAAGAATAGCTAGATGTTAATATCAAGAATTTATTTTGAGTGCCTCCTGTCCGTGTATGAATTTTTGAGGGCTGTCTTTGTCATTTTCGACAAATCTGATGGAAGGGGTAAAAGAAAGAAAGTTGCAGAATTTGGAGTTCCTCGTTTTGTCATCCCCGTGAAGGGGCTGAGGACTGCTTTTGTCATTTCGGCATAAATTATGAAAGGGATAAAAAAGCTGCTTGCCAGATTTTAAATCAGAGCCAGGTTTCGATCCTGGGACCTGTGGGTTATGGGCCCACCACGCTTCCGCTGCGCCACTCTGATGAATAGACCCATGCAACCCCAACCCAAGCCGAATTGGGTAGGGAATACCCAACCTAATCAGGTTTAGGTTTGGGTACGGAGATATGGTGCCCAACCCGATATGTTTCTGCCTCATACCCGCCACGTTACCTGTTGGGGAAAACCGAACCGTTACCCGTTCCATTGCCATCCCTATTTAAGTTCATGGCTCGTTCGTGGACTCGAAAGCTTGCTTGTGTTTGGCTCTTTAACTCGTTTAACCCGAGCTCAACATGAAGTTAATGCGAGCCGAGTTAGACGAGCAAAGGAATAGCTGCTCGTCATGGTTAAATTGTAGCAGAACCTTTTTGGTTGATGATTCTCATGGCTTGCCACTAAATCGGATGGCTTTTGTCTGCCATTCTTGTGCAGAACGGACTGCTGGTGGTCAGGATCTGACATTGGGAGTGGGTCTGCCCGGGTTTGGAACCCTTTGGGTTGACCCTATTCACGTATAATTTTCAGTAAAGATTTAAATTTTCTAATTCGAAATTAAATAAAAATATACTTTTAGGCAATTTTCTCTGGAAATAGAATATCTTGTCATTTTGTTAAATAGAATATATTGTCGAACTTGGCCGAACCATGAGCAGTTTGGTTCATTCACCCGTTGCGGCACACAACCATAAGCATTGAGTCGGATATGAATCTGAAACCAGATCCACTCACTGAAATTCCCAGTACCTGGTGTGGATCAAGTTTAATCTTATTCAAAACTAAGGTGAACCTTTAAAAATGGAAACAATTTAAGAGCAAAAGAAACAAATCACTTTATCTTTCAAAGGGGACTGTATGCTTTATATATATATAGAGAGAGAGAGAGGGAAACCTTGTTTTTACCAATTTTTGGTGGCTAAGAGCAGGACGACATCTGACACGACGTTTTGTGGACGATACACGAAGGCTAAAATCTCTCTCTCTCTCTCTAAAATTAGACAATCAGGCAGAATGCCCTCTTCCTCCCTCTCCACAAATGACTACTCACCGAAGACCAGGTCGCCTCTTTACACACAGGCGCTTTCTTCTTTCCTTTCTTTCTCTCTCTTCCACCCCTTAACGCACCAGCCACTACCACCACCAAGTTGATTGTTCTTTCTCGAAGGTAATCACCTCTAATCTTTCTCTTCATAACATTATGTTTTTTTCTGGATTTTTCTGAATGTTTTCCATTACATTATGTTCTTTCTGGATTGTCATGAATAGTTCAGGAGAAATGGAAGTCTAGCATCTCTCTCCATCTATCTATCTATCTATCTATCTATATATATATAAATAAAGTGAGAGAGAAAGAGAGAATATTCATTTTCCACTGTGAATATATGTCATGCAGGCTTCATGGAAGACCAGACAATCCCTAAGCAACCCTCACAGTCGCCATTGCAGAAGCCTCCTGGTTACAAAGACCCAAATACGAAACCTTCACCTGCCTCATCCCCGGCCCCACCCCCACCCGGTGGGCAGTCTCCTTACCGCAAGATCCCACGGCAGCTACCCCCGGCCCTTGACAAGAAGCGTCGGCGGTGCAGTTGCTGTCGATGCTGCTGTTGCTGCCTCCTCTTCCTTCTCTTTCTCGCCCTCGCGCTAGTCGCATTCTCCGCAGCAGTTTACGTTTTCTATCGACCGACCCTTCCAGACTTTCACCTTCAGTCGATGCGGACTGAGCAGCTCGACGTGGTCGTTGGGCCGGACGGGGCGACGGTGAGCTCGGACGTAATGGCCAGGGTGCAGGCTACCAACAGCAATGAGAAGGTGGAGCTGAATTATGGTCCAACCCGGTTCCGGGTCACAGCCAAGGCCGGGCCGGAAGGGGAGGTCGTCGGGCTCGGACAGAGCACGGTGCCAGGGTTCGTGCAGCAGACCGGCAATGTGACCGTGTTGGCTTTCGAAGCAAAGGTGACGGGTTTGGCCATTGACGACGACGCCGGGCAGGTGCTCAAGGCCGGGTTGGCGTCGGGGAAGGCGGTGTTAGGGGTGGAGGTGAAGACTAGTGTGTGGTTAAGGGTGGGTAAGATAAGGTCGGGCCCCGTGCAGGTCTTGGTCTCGTGCGGCCCGGTCTCTAAGAAGCAGCTGGATGATGGGGAGACGCCCAAATGCAAGATCAAGGTCTTCAACTGGTGAGCTTCTTCTTCTTTTCCTTTTACAAAGCATTGCTTCATAAAAAATTGATCATACAGGGGTGACGGTTTCGTGTCATGGGTCTTGTTTGTGTCGTGGCATTTTGTGTTCCTATCAAAAACATAAACCAACCACCAACTGATATTTTTATGGGTGAACACGAAATGCAAGCTTTTGGCTCGTGCCTATATTGGGTAGAATTATGTTGCCCCACAATGTATCAAGTTTTGGGTGATTTCGTGTCATTTTCACGTGTTAAAACTCAATTGACTTCTCGTGTCACTTCAGTTGAACACGGATAGGGACCTTTTGTGGTGGGTACTCGTGTCTGGAAATTTTATTTTCATGTCCATTGCCAGCCTACCAAATATGCACACCCTCGAGTATCGAGCTAATGTCCTTTAACTTGAAAGTTTGTTTAATCAACTATTTGGTAAAGAGAGGGATGGCTCTTTCTACATGTACTTGTATGTGTAGACACTGACAGATCTACTTTAGGGCTAACTATAACTCACCTGAAATCTTAAAAATTCTTCAGTCAACAATTATATATGCACGCCCCTAAGTATCGAACTTATGACCTTTAACTTGGAAGTTTGCTTCACCAGATACTTTAGTCCGGAGAGCCATACATAGTGAGGGGGTCGACTCACAAGTTGAAGGTCATTAGTTCAATACACTTTGCATCCAGGTTTGGGCATCCACACTAAAAATTAAAAAATCAAGGCATCTCTTTTTCTTAGATAGTCCTTAATTTTCTTTTTATTACAGTGTCCCTCAACTTCCTTTCCAAATATTACATCTCTGCAGGATTACGTTACCATGATTAATCGTGCCATATTGAAATGGAAGTTGGCATGTCTCACTCCGCTCATTATTTAGATGATTTGTGGTGGCATAGTTGGTACATGGTGTTCTAAGAATATTTATAAAATACGTGCTGTTTCATGTAATTAAGGCAATTTTGGCATTCGTTTTTTTTTTTAGAAGAAGGGAAAGGAAAAGAGAAAGTGGTGTTTCGGGTCGTTTTAACAGGTCGGGACTCGTATTGAGAAAAGTTATTTGTATTCATCAATATTGCACTTGGCTTACCATGCAAATATATTGATTTATTCTTTGATTTATAACTTGAAGAAATTGCCTAACAAGGGGTTAGAATGACCCAACCCGAAATTTTAAAACCTCGCCCCGGCTGTCTCTTTCCGGGTCACTCTTTGCAATATTCACCAAACCCGCAGAAACCTGATCTGACACAAAATGGGCGGGCATTACCCATGGAAAACCCATGCATTCTATTTGACATCTTACTCAATACAAATTTTATTTGCTAACTTTTTATTTACCACAAGTAGGGGAGTTCGAGGTCCAATTCGGTTCCGTTCTAGGATCAAGGTCGGACTGAACCAATATATCGGTTTCGTGTTGTTCTAGGATGAACCTCGAACCAAACCAATATATTCAGTTCTTAATTTTTGAAGAACCACAATAGGCATCTGTTCGCATTTGGTTTATGATATGCTCTAGTAGACATGCTAGGTATAGAACGGGTCTGGTGGTTCTCACGGGAACCGAACCAGGCTAGGAACTGGTTGAAACCGAAACTGGTCAAACTGAACTTGGTACTGGATCCGGAAACAGGGACCACCCATTTTGTTTCTGATTCCACCTTTCATGTGACCGGAATCAGTCGGTACTAGAACTGTCAGTTCCAAACCTTCAGTATCATGTTCTTTTTTCGATTTTTTTAATGACTTTGTTTTTGGTCCGGACAGTTTAGAACTCGAACCGGTAGTTTCAAACCAAAACCGAAACTGGCCAGTCCCGATTCGGTTTTGGTTGTTGATTCCAGGAAAACCAAAACCGGCATATCTATGCTCAAGGACATGCATTTGTGTATGAATTAGTTTGCTTTTGCTGGTCTAATACCACCTTCGAACCACGAAACAAACCCAACCGGATAAGGTTTTTCTTTCCAAACCAAACCATCGATTTGGATCGGTTTAATATGTTCTTAAGGACACCCATAAGGGCCGTAACCACAAGAAAAATAGCAAATATCAATTAGGCATGTAAAATTTCATAAATAACGCATGCACTTGGAGTCGAACTCCCCACCAACAACCAACATGATCGTAGTGTATGTATCTTATTTGCCATGGCGTCAACAATTTACTTTAAACAATCTTTAGTATGAATCATCCTATTGAGTTTTTGAACATTTGGTTTTTTTATTTCAAATTGTATTCCTTAATCAAAATGAACGAGTAAATATCGTTTGTTATCTTAGGACATGGTATGATAAATGAGGGGTAGCGACATGACCCGAAAATCCCATGCTTCCGCTCAGGATTTAAGCACCCCGGATGGGCACAAAACAACCCGACAAAAGGCATGTAGGGTTCAGGTCAGCTTGGGCCTGACCCAGTTATATATATATATATATATATATATATATATATATATTCCTCACCCATTGCTTCAAGGTGGTAGGAGTGTAATAAAAATCCTCTTTGTGCCTTTCCAAAGCTTTTTTTTTTTATTAAAATTACACTTGTACGGCCCAAAAGCAATAGATGGACACTTCGGGTTTATATATATATAGGAAACTGAATCTTGTATACTTTGATAGGTCTATTCATGTCCATCCACTATTCATGTCTATCCACTGTTTCTCGATGGCATGTGTATAGATTAAAAGGTTTTTAATGTTGCAAGAAAATGATGGAGGATAATGTTATTGCTCGTGCTCCCAAAAAACAGTGACATGATCCAATCACTCGTAACATATATATATATATATATATATATATATATATATATATATATATATATATATATATATATATATATATATATATGCACACTTGTATATAAATGTAACGGCACATTATGCATTTATTTTACTTAAATAAATACATATTAGATACATACATGTGTGTGTTGTGTAAACAATGTATACAATACATACGTTATATACATATCCGGGTAATAGTGAGGTTGAGCCGAATCCAACCCAGTCGTATCTGAGTTCAAAGAACATGACCCAGAAAAACTTGGGTCAGATCCAGGCGGCCTAATTTTGCCTGAACCCGAGCCACCCGATTTTGCCACCTTAGGTAAATGTACATTGGTATTCTATACGTTGACACACCTAAAAGAAGGATTTCTTAAATCTTTGAATGGAATCACTTTGTGGACACATTTAGAGAATTGATGCAAAGCAGCCAAATCAAATCCATCTGAAATAAAAGTAAAGGCATAAGATGGAGGAAGTTTATAAAATTAAGTGATAGAATTCTTTTATAAATATAGACATGGCCGGTTCCAGTTTCCTGGAACCTTGAACCGTAACCGAATCAGCTCGAGGCCAATTTGGTTACGGCTTTGAGAAGTACCGGTTTCAGAAAAATTCCGATTTGAATGTGGAATTGCTCGAAACTGATAAATAAAATTTAAAAAACATGTTATATTTTTGTATATAAAATATATAATAAAAATTTTCTAAGTATTCATCCTACCAAGCACATAATGAGGAGCCTCATGGTGAGGTTGTCACACCACGTTGTGAGGTTATCGTTGTCACCTTCATGTACAACCTTATTAGTTGGTGGTGGTGGTGTATTTGGATAAAGGCTGGAACCGGAAGGGACAAGGGATTGGCAGTCCACAGGGTGGGAGGCCCAGGTCGGGGCCGATGCGGTTTGGAACCGTCAGTTTCAAATGGTTTAGACCCATCGATTTTCAGATCGGTTTCAGTTCTGGTGTGGTTTCTAGAAACATTGAACCACAATCAAATCGGGAACTCCATGTTTCGGTTACGGTTCAGAAACTGATTTGGGTTCCGGTTTCAGTCGGTTCTAAGATCGGTTTGATCCTGGTTTGAATTGGTGGAACGATTTGAACCGGTCATGTCTATATAAATATATAATAAAAAAGAAAACTGTCCTGAATCTGTTCCAAGAAAACGTTTCCGTACCGATTCGATCCGTTCTTGGTGAGACTTCGTTGTCATCGCGGGAAAAAAGAATATGGGTTTCCATTTGGATCCATGCAATTCAGATCCGGATCCTTTTCGAACCTCACGTGTAAACACTCGCTGATGTAAGCAAGGCCAAAATCGTCAAAGAAACTTGGTCAACCCTCTCCCAATAACCTATCAAAAGGCCGACGCGTCGAGGTTACGCGAAAATTTAAATGACGTAAACACCCTTTTCTTTCTAAAAGCGGACAGGTCAACCTCTTAGAGGACAACAGTCGTCTGAAAACCAAATAACGTAAGTACCCACAAGACAACGACAACACGGTAGGGGTATTACCATTCAAAACCGTCTATGTTACATTCCACCCGAAGTGACACTGAAAGTCCGGATTGGTTCGTGTCGGCTTCTTTTGACACGAAATGATGACTAACATGATCCGCTACTCAAAATAACTAAGGTTATGTTGCTCAACAAGAAAATACAACACGAAAAATTGGTTTCGTGTCCCTATAGTGACACTGAAAAGAATTGGATTGTGTTGATCAAAGTTACTCGTGAGCTAATTACTCGACACTAGCTAGATGATAACTTGAACTGGGTTCGGACTTGTCAAGCTTGATTCGAACTCAAGCTCACTATATGCTTGAGTAACTCACGAGCCTAATTGAACTTTATTATATACAATATATAATTAGGGGCGAACCACTTTAGGGTTAACTGTGTTTCATATGAAATTTGAAAAGTTCTTGGGTATGCTATTTGTCATTGTATATAAGAAAATACAAGTACTTTGTGAACGTGAAATACATATCCATCTCACCTAAAATATAATTGTGTTTCACCCTAAAAGAATTCCTAGGTCCGCCATTGTATATAATTGATCTTAAGTCCCAACCTCTTCACTTTTTGCCTTCTTTTTCATTTTATGAGCTCGAGGAGCTTAAACGAGCCTAATGAGCTTGAGCTCGAGCTCCGACTTGAACCGAGGATTTCGTAAAGAGTGAAGTTGAACTTCCAACATATGCGAGCCCAACTCGGTGCAATTAGACCCCTACTTGAAAATAAAGGAATTGATGATAAATTAGGCTTTCTTGCATTTAATAATAAGAAGTTTGTTTCCATTCTTATTCAAATATTCAAAACAGGATGATTATTCAGCTGCATTTTTTGTTTGTGTTGCGACTTTCGTGTCAAGCTTAGTTCCTGATTATCGTGTCGTGTAAGGTATTCGTCAGACTAATTTAGCTAAGGGGATCGATCAATCGCATGCATTATTGATTAACCTTAACATCAAAAGAGTTATTGTCAATCAATGAATTTAAAATGTCAGAACTGTCCTCTGAACTTGACAACAGCGCGACGCTTTCCGCGTCAAACGTTGCAAAACGACGTGAGAAAGGGCTCATGTGTCTTTGACGAAGGGATCAGGGACCCTTTCGTCATTTTGGCACAAGCGCAACTTATCCGCAGGTTCGCGGCCTTTTGGTTGGATTCCCGGCGTTTAGCATAAATGACTAAACTAACCTTCAGGCTTCGTTATACTGAGACTCGCTCGGGATGGTTGACTCGGTTGGTACCTAAACCAAGTTGCACCAAATACACTTGCATAAACTTTTCTTTTTTTCCTTTTTTATTAAAATTAAAGGCATGCACCTCTATGAGCCGAACTTGCCACCCGTGAGTGGTGGGTAGCGATAGACATAACCGGTTTGGAGCCAGAGTGAGTTACAACTGAAGCTGAACCGATTCAAAAACTTGCTAGAGCTAGAATCGGTCAAGCCAGACCTACAATCAGGAACCATTCGGTTCGGTTGTAGTTTTTCCTCTCATGAAACTGGATCCGGGTCAAAACTGAAACCAGCAATTGCATATTTTTAAAAATCCTTTTGGAAATTTTCAAAATTTTTAATGATTTTTAATTCCAAATAGTTTAGGATTCAAACTGATATTGAAATACCCCAACCAACTGAGAGTATTAGCGCAATGGTAAGGCGCTCTAGCACGGTTGCCGTTGGTAGGGAGTTCAACTCTTAGAGGGTGATGCATATGTGTGCTAGGCTTCAACCTCCTCTTATAACCAAAAGAAAATTAAAAATAAATCCCAACCATGATTAAAGCCTCTATACCGCGTTCAACTTGTTTCCGGGTAGTGTTCGTGCTGTGTCACCTCATATTCGTGTTAAGATGAGGTTGATCTGATTGAAGGCCACTATACTAATTCAGCAACCTTTTTTCCAGGTACAATGCGGATGCCGAAGCCAATTCCCCACTGTGTGTCGAACTTGTGACCTTTGTCTAGTGGGCGGACCCTCTCACTAGGCGAGATATGGCTCATTTTGCATCAACACCAATTTTTTCGTGTTACTTTGGTGGATATGAACCCTTAGCTTTGGAGTCAGAATTCTAATACCTGTTTATCAATTTGGAGGTAGCAAATTGTTAAAGAATCGGGTCGCTTTGGGTTCAAGTCAAAATCAGGTTAATCAGCATCTGACCCAATCATTTGTTCAGGTACATTTTACATTGGTGATATTATATATGTAGAGAGAGGGAAGGAGTTGTTATACAGTCTCATCTTAGACATTGCTTGATTATTACCACTGTTTATATGATCAATCGAATGGTCCTGATCAAGACATCTATCCCGCATCACATTTAATGCACTTCTATGTGTTAAATGGCATGGCTTCATGTGTCACGGCTAAAGCTTGATGCGTTACCGGCGCTTACCCAAATCCGGCATAGGGCAGCCTTCACTAGGGTTCATGGCTCGATCACAAAATCAAGAACGTAAATTGGCAAAGGTTTAAAAGGCTTTAATGTAATTCAGCCGATTCTTTGGATTTATTCTAAAACGACTCGGAATGAAAAACCAAGCATGAAAAGAGTGACAGTCAGGGAATAAGAAGAGTTGTTTAGGAGTTTTTGGTCATTTTTGGTAAGCAGCAGCCAACGTTCCTTTTTCTCTCTCTCTCTCCATTCACGCGGGGTGGTGGACGAGATTCCAACACCTATAAATTCGGAACCCTGTCCGTTTTTGTTTTGATTGGAACCCTGCGATTTCCTTCTCTTCTCACCAAATTTTGGCCTCTCTTCTGTGGCGTCGTCATTCTCGCTTCTCTTCTTTCCTTTGCGAGATCCACGAATACGTGAGGGAGTGCCAATACATCGATGGCGTCGAAGCGTATTCTGAAGGAGCTCAAGGATCTGCAGAAGGATCCTCCGACCTCGTGTAGCGCTGGTAATTTTCCCGCTTAAAGATCCGTAGATCTTTTGTGATGAACGTCTTAGACGATTGATCCAGCGGCGATTCTCGGTTATATTCTTTGTTCAGGCATCTCCGATCCTCGTGCTTTTGGCGGAATTGGGGGGGGGGGGGGGGGGGGTGACGCTTGCCTTTTAGTTTCTAATTAGGGTTTTGTGCGTGAGATTGCTCCTTGATGTTCTTGCGCGGTTCGTGTTTGTTTTGATTTCTTAGGTGTCGATCGTTGCAGATCTGTCTCCTTATCTATTATTTTTCCTTGAATGATCTGCCTTTGATGCTGCGTAGGAGACGTAACTCTGATCTTTTTCATGCTATCTGTCTTGAGTTGTGGAGAATTTCAGGCTGTTCTATTAAATCTAGAATTTCAAGGCCTTTTTTCGAGGATTATTTGGCTCCAACTTATAGTGTTAAGATGTGCAGATTTTTGGCTTATCTTATGATTTAGAAAGCCTAGAAAAACAGGTCTTGGATCTCCATTTGTCAGTAGCTTTTCTGACGAATAGCATGTTGTTTGTGTGCAAATGTAGCCTATGCTATTGGACTGGTGAGCCAGTTTCTTAATTGTTCCCTTTAGGATCATTGGAACGCAATTATTTGAATCTTGATGTATATCAAAGGCTCCCCAAGAACAGGGCCGGTATACAAAAACAAGGGACATATGAATATTATTGATTATGCAGACGCATATTGGGCATAATCTCTTGATGGAAAATAAACTTTTGGATATCGTATTCTAATTGGGGGCAACCTTATCTTGTGGAAAGGTAAGAAGTAAACTGTTGCTGCTAGGTCCAGTGCCGACGCATGGACTAGCCAGGTGAAGCTATATGTAGCTGCCAATGCTATCCTTCTTCTGTTTCATAGCTTTTGGCTCTGTTCCCGCTTTACGTTTATACTCTGATCCGTAATATCATTTTGGATGGATTTAACATTTTAAACCGGAGAGGAATGCCACAAGTTTGTTGAAAGGAAACAATAAATTGTGATCTATCGTTTTTTACTCGAAAATTTTCTAATATGACACAAGATGTTCTCAATGGTGATGAACGATTTATGTAGGCAACCCCCCTTAGTTCGTGTTTGGTATCTTGGTTATTGGTTTTGGTTTGGTGATGAACAATTTCTGTTTGCCGGGCGCTTAACTACATGTCATTATTTTGCCTTTATGTGGTTTTCTATATGCAAGTTCTTCGGTATTCATTCTCACATTGATCAGCCTGTCAAAGATCAATGAGAATCTTATGAAGCCCATAGGGTATGGGTGTATCTTGGTGGAGTTTACTCTCAGGTTCCAATCAATGAATTTATCAAATGAACTTCCTTTGTTGGATGTACATGACCATTAGTATTTAAAATAGTCACGTGAGATGAGGAATTTCTTTCTTTAATCTATGTTGTATGCGTCTTTTGTTATGGTTGGTTCTTTTATAAAATATCCCTATTGTTGTTAGTGTCAATGTTGTAAAAACCGTATCAGTGCCCGTATTGCACGGGCACCGATACGGCTGTATCGTATTGTATCGTATGGTGATGTACGATACACTTTTTTTTTAAATTCAAAAATTAAAATTAATGAACAAAACATGTATAACACAATGAAGAAGCATTCATACTATAACAAAAACATCTCCATAACAAGTCTACAAGCATCCATATTCCATATTCCATAATCCATAATCCATGATTCCATAATCCATAATCCATAGAATCCATAATCATAAAGGTTACAAGTTACAACTTACAAGTACAACTTACAAATAAAAGTTAAAACAAATTACAATCATCCACAACGTGGATCATAATCAACAAAAACATTATAATCAACATAGTTAGGATCACCACCATCATCATCATCTCCTCCCTCTTCTTCCTCCATAATAGGATATGCCCATCCAACACCTTCGGTTTCATTTTCATCGTCTCCAACTCCAAGTTCTGCTTCGGCTTAGAGTGTCCAATTTTCATCTTCTAAAATGATAGGGGGCTCCTCCTTCCCAATCGTCAAGAATATCAACATTTTCGTAACTCAATGGGTAATATGGCACCTTCCTTGTCCTTCTTGCATCCTTTTGCATTTGCCTTTGAAGAAAGAATATTCAAATTATAAAGAATATCAAATGTAATATAGTTACATCAAGCATTCGTTATTAATAAGATTAAGAAAGAAGTCAAGAACTAGGCAACAAAAAACAATATATATATATTTTCTAATTATTACCTTTGCCTTAACTTCATGTTATAGGCAACGTATACCAAATCACCATGCTCCAGTATGTTTCGCTTTTTCGTGTAAATGCGTTAAAAAAAGCTCTAATTCCTCTCGCACCCACTCGAACTATATGTTTGGCTCAATATACGTTTAACAAACCTTGCCAAATTCGGTGCATCTACATCAAAACGAGCCCACCATTCATCTGAAATAAAACACGATAATGATTAATAAGAAACACATGAAGTTAATCAATTAATAACTTAAATGAATATCAATAAAAATACAATATTTAGTCGCATTTGGGAGCGGAGTTGGATTGCAATTGGCCTTCCAAAATCTCCAACACTCTGTATATACCTGCATAACTCTAAATGAATATTACAATGAGTAGATAAATCTTCAATAAGGTCAACTTCATTTAAGATACCCTTTTTTAATTCTGTATTGGTGAAAATTTTACTCCAAAGCCTATGTAGAGACTTGAAATAAGCTTTCACACACTACGTCGTGCGCGAGCGTGCCAGCTAGTTTACTTAAACTAGCAAAGTTGTATTTTCTAATTTTAATGGTGATTGTGGGGAAGTGGGATCTTTTCGACTTAGGCCTTCTTGAACCGATGCTCAAGGGTCAGTCTAGACGCTTTGAGGATTGATCTTGATCAGATGTGTTTTTAAAATTCATTTTTAAAACCCAAATGACTTAACCAAATTCGTGAGCTAGGTCTTTATAAGTTTTTTTTTTTAAGTTCTGAAAAACAGAAATCGGTTCTGTTTTCAAAACTTATTTTCGGATTTTTTTAAATAGCTTTTGAATCTCCAAAAATAATAAAAAATTTACAGTGAAAAGAGGATGATATGAAGGTTCAGAAACTATTTTTTATTCTGATTTTAATGGTGTGAAACTATTTTTTATTCTGATTTTGGTGGTGTGACAATCTGTAATTAAATCAGGAAATGACTTTTGCTTAAACGTTCGAAACAGTTCTGTGATAGAAATACAAAGGTTTAAAGAAACATTTATATATCGGTGCGCAGAGCTCCGATCTTTATGAACTTGGTCTTGTTGTTAAGCTATGGATGTTAGCTTTTCAACGAGACAAGTTTCAATGAAATTGGTTCACTACAGACAGAGTTATGGGATGATAACCCAAGCTCTTTTGCAGTAACCACAAATTTTATAGATTGAACTCTAGTTTTGTCCGGTTTTCTCCAATTTTAATTACGTAGCTGCACGTTCCTAAAATTCTTGAAAATTTTATAGACTGTGGGCTGGTGTGTGGGGATTCGGTGTTTAAAATTTCAAATCATTCGGAGTAGAGGATAGAGAATTAAAAATAAATCATCATACGGATGCAGGATGTTCAAAACAGATTATCATGTTTAGAAAATACGTGAATGCATCACATCCAAAATTTAAAGACAAATCACAACCATTTCAATGTAAATGACTGAAGGAAATGAATTGAAATATATCTATAGCTTAAGCATAGAGGAAATTAGGAGATATAAGGGAGTATAATGTATAGAGAGGTAGAAGAAACTTGAAATCAAACAAGTAATGAGCGTAAATGTAACGAAATGAAATGGGCAACATATCTATTCTATTACATCATGGGGGTAGTCAATTGCTCTATTAATACAACCCCTTTTTAATAAATGAAAGTAAGGAAGAAGAAATTAAAGAAGAGAGAAGAAGATCGACCTTGTAAAGGAGCCATCCTTGGCACCAAAATTGGAAGAATTGGGAGGGGACGGTCCCTCCTTCTTCCTCCTCTTTTCTCTCCCTCTTTCTCCAGTTCTCCCTCTCTCTTTTAGGTTCTTTCTCACCTTCCTTCCCAACCCCAAGGCCCCTTTTTATAGATTTCAAGGGGGGCCTCTAGGGCCTTCCATGATTTGGGCCTTTGGGGCCATCCCCAATCCAATCCGATCCAAATGGTTGGCCCATTCATTCACATGGGGTGCATGTGGACTGGGAGGGTGGTCCCTTCTTAGCTCATGTGGGCACATGGACCAACTCCTTTATTTTACTTGGCTAGGTGAGGTCGACTCACCCTAGCCTGCCCCTTGCTCGATCTTGGTGGCTTACTTTGAGACGAGTCTTGACTTGGGTGTGGTCTTCATTTGTTCTTTGAACTTTAGACTTGAATCCACCTTGGCTTGAGTCAGCTTCTTCTGGCTTGTCTTAGGATCAACTTGAATTTTGAACTCAGGATGACCCTGCTTCGAGGCTTGATTTGGATGTTTCATTCAATCATGCCTTCAGTAATTCTGTTTTTCTTGATTATCTTTTCATTTATAGTTTCAAATATTTTCTTTTTGATTATTTAAAACCATTTCATTTGAGATATATTTGAAAACATCGATTTTTAACGAAATCTTCAAATATTTTTTTTGGAAAACAATTGAGTCCCATTCCCAATGTTTGTTTACATGGGTGACCTGCTTTCGCTCAGTGAGTTAGTCTTTACTATTTCAATCACTTTAACCCTTTGTTGAGTGTAGGGTGTTGGACCATTTTAAGCCTTTCGATGGGTGTAGGGTCTCGAACCACATTAACCCTTGGGTGTAGAGTCTTGGAGTAAGACTATCTTCGATCGGGTAAGTTTTTGAGGTTTGGTTTGGATCTATTTGGTTTTTTAATTTCAAAGGTTTTTGTAAATTTGACGTTTTGCAAACATTTTTGGGTTTGATTCTCAATTTCTCATTTTCATTTGTTTCTTTAAAAACTTGTTTGAAACCATTCTTTCTTTAAAGGCAATCATTTGAAAAAGCAGACCCAAAAATTGAATGAATTCGCTTCCAGCTGTATGAATTCGCAAATGAAAGAATGATTGCCTTTTCAAATGATAAGACAATCATTTGAAACCATTCACAATAATTTTTCAATTATTGGTATATGCGAATTCATACAGCTAGAAGGCAATCATTTGAAACCATTCACAATCATTTTTTTGGCTCTTTGTCAAAATTTAATTTTTTTGAGAGGGGTGCCATATATCCTTATTTTGAGGTTGCTACGAAATTTCGGTGCGGAAATGAGTTTGTTTAAGGTATCTTTATTTGAAAACCATTAAAAGACCCAAAACAACATTTTTTAGAAAATATGCAGTAACATGCAAATTCCAACGTGCAACAATTATCTTACAAACTTTCTTTAAAAGTGATTGTTTGCGGTCAAGGTTTGCTTGTATTTCCAATTTGGCCTTATCCATAGCATCATATGGCCTTATCCATAGCAATTATCTTACAAACTTTCTTTAAAAGTGACCGTTTGTGGTCAAGGTTTGCTTGTATTTCCAATTTGGCTTTATCCATACCATTATATATATATATATGTATATATATATATGTATATATATAAAGGCATAACAGGTTTATCTTCACTGTCCACCATCCTCATTACCTTAACTAAAGGTACAATCATCCTAAAAAAATTATTGCAACTTTTCCAAAAATCAGTATTAAAACAATATCTACTACAACAATCCCTTCCCTCTTTCTAGACCAAAGCCTCATTCATCATATGCCAAACAATTTTTTCAATGCATTTTTATGTATGATAAGACTTTGCACAGTAATGACATTTGTAGCATATCTTATCAATGAAGACCTAATCAATTCCCTTTCAGCTGTATGAATTTGCATCAAATGAAATACAGAAGAATGGTTATAAATAAACTTTGTAATATTTCTGCATGCATCTATAGTCCTTATTTCATCCATTGCACTCAAATCTTCAAGCATTAAGTCTATGCAATGTGCAACACATGGAGTCCATACTAAGGATGGATGGTTTGCCTCAAGCATCTTACCAGCTAAATTTGCAGCATCATCACTAATGAATTTAACAACATTTGAAACACCGACTTCCTTAAAAATAGGGAGTAAATTATCTGGAGTGTTATTAATATGGGACAAGTCATATGATTTCAAAAATAATGTACCTTTAGGACAATAGACTAGGAAGTTTACCAAAGACCTACGCTGACCATGTGTCCAACCATCATCCATAACAGAATATCCAGTATCCTTCCACGACTCCCTAAATTCAAAACTCCATGCATTGACAATATCAACCCATTTCTGCAATAATGTGCCCCTCAAAGCATGATAAGTAAATACTCTATACCCCGATCCCACACTGGCAATAGCATCCGCCATACTTTAAAAAGAAAATGAGTTTGCAAGATTGAAAGGGAGGTTATTTTGATAAAAAAATTCAGCACGATTGAAATTTACTTTCTCAATTACCTCCTTTGAAGTCATAGCTGATCTAGTGCCTTGCTGAGCTCCAAGAGTCGTACGTCGGGGGGAAAAATGAAGGCATCCCACTAGGGCTACTACCTCTTCTGGCTCCTCCTCTAGTACTCCTCGTAGGCATCGGGCGAGTAGGAACTCTTGCAGT
Organism: Brasenia schreberi; assembly: GCA_036023115.1. Lineage (NCBI taxonomy): Eukaryota > Viridiplantae > Streptophyta > Magnoliopsida > Nymphaeales > Cabombaceae > Brasenia > Brasenia schreberi. The sequence continues at coordinate 1,357,922 of JAYKKT010000070.1, read as the reverse complement.
GGAACAAGAACTTACTCCACTGCTACTACCATCATAACCTATACTTTTTTCTTTTTCTCGTATTTTTCTTCTCTCTTAGCCATCTCTTCTTCTATCTCAGTTGCACCATGAAATTCATCACCATCATGACCATAGTCACCGTACATCCCCTGAGGAGTAGCATTTTAAAATAGTTGAGACATATCCCAACCACATATTTTTGCCCTCTCTCTCACCCTTAATTTCTTCTTCTCTTTCGAAGCCTCCAATACCTGCTCAATCTCATACTTCACTCTTTTGGAAATCCGAGGACATTCACTAGTCTTGGTTCCTGCAAAGTGATGTTTCATACGAAAAATACCATTATGTTTTACAACATTGCAAAACATGCACTTGTTCACAAGTCTATTGCCTTAATACAGAGGAGTGCAATATTTCTAAGCCGGATTGACTTGATTGTAAGTCATTAAGACAAGAGTGGACAATCAATAAGAAGGAAAAAACTTTTTAGAGGTTAAGAATCACGGAACCTACAAAACCCTCAAAATTTTCAAGTGAAAAATCGGGTAGAATGGCAAAGGAAAGAGGTATGACACGGATTTGACAAAAACCCTAGAGATGGGGAGTTGGATTGGGTGAAATACTTGAAAATCTTGTGAATAAACTACGAAATCAACAAGAACAAGGTAAGAAGAGGATCTAGAAGCAAGTAAATGGCGTGAAAAAGGGTTTGGGAAGAAAGAGAAATGAAATCCGCAAGTTTTGGATTTTCAGAATTTATAACAGAAAAATCGGCATCGACTCATAGGATACAAGGCGTATTGTACGATACGACACGGTAAATCGCGATAAGTGATACGTGCTCCTGTATCATACCGTATCTTCATACTATACACGACAATTTTTATAACATTGGTTAGTGTAGCTTGTAATTGTCTGATTCCTTGAAGAACTAAGATCTAATTCATTTTTTAGTTTTGTTTCATTATAAGTAAATGAGCTTTATGAATCTTCATTTGTATATGTTTCATTGGCAAGCAACAATTATGGGTCCTCCAGACAGTCCTTATGCTGGAGGTGTTTTCCTAGTCACTATTCATTTCCCTCCTGATTATCCCTTTAAGCCACCAGTAGAGGTTCATATGTAGAATCATTGTTAGCATTGTTGGAATTCGCATGAAAGCGCAGTGCATGAGCATAGATGAAGAAATGAGAAAAAAAAAATGAAGGAAAAATGATGGAGATTGGAGGAGGGGGAATGCCCTCCAATAGAGTCCGCCCTCTTTCTCTCTCTCTATTAATAAGAAACCCTTACCGATTAGAAGCTGGACCAGTCCTTATACGGTCCATATCAAAAAGATCAAAATGCCCTTAATACTATGGGCAATTACAGTAATACCAAAATATCAAAAATTATATAACTAACACAAAATAAGCAATCACATCAGATTCTTCAATAGGGGTATCAGTGTGTACTGTACAATATGTATTAGTATGCATAATATCGATCACAAATTTTTATTTGATATGACTTCTGCAAGGTCGCCTCTAACTGATCCCTATCGGAGGATATTGGGGCATACCAGTCTGCATTGTATAGGGGAAGAAAAGGATACGATGTGTGTTATATCATTGAGCTTTTGCAACATGGGTTGTGCATTGACCCTTATAAGATTGCTTCACATATGAAACGTTTGGACAAGCGCCATACAGTTGTGCCTATTGACTACAGAAAAAATTCTTCATATGCCCATAGGTGGCAATGTAAGCGTCAAGGTGTCAACAATCTTATGAGTTTTATGACTTCTATTTTAACACCAACGTTCTGAGGGTGCTCATTTATTCTGGACTGAATCCATCTCTGATATATTTATGCGCGAAAATTTTACTTTTTTTCTGTGTGTAGGTTGCCTTCAGGACAAAGGTTTTTCATCCCAATATCAACAGCAATGGTAGCATTTGTCTTGACATCCTGAAGGAGCAGTGGAGCCCTGCACTTACTATCTCAAAGGTTAGTTGTTTGCATGCATTTAGCTGACCACCTTGTTGCTTGTTTTGATATTATCGTCTGCCTCTTTGTCAGCGAATTCCTCATGAATAATTGTGACCGTGATACTTTTCTAAAACGAGGTATCTAAAAGGACGTTTGACCATGATGCACTTTGAAAACCTTCTAGACTTCAACCTGCTAACTGTGCCTTCTGGGGTCCGAATTTTCTAACAGCTTGCATAGATTTATTACTTTTTGTCACATATAAACAAGAAGCCATGGTACAATGAGAATTATTTTCTTTAAAATTATGAACAAAGTGTTTGGATGAAAGTTAATTCAGGCAAAAGGCAAGGGTGGTGACTGGTGATGCTTGGTGGATGGTGATTGTGGCAGCAGAGGGTGCCAATGATTACTGGCTGCAGCTATCGTTGATGCTGATGGGTGATGGCAGTAGAATCTGGTGGTTGAATGCAGCAATGATGGTTTGGTAGTCAATGGTGGCAGCGGGTGGTAGCATTTGGTGATTGGATTGACAGGAGTAGCTACGGTATCATCTGGTGGTACCGTAGCAGCAATTGATGTTGTTGGATGGTGATGGCTGTGATGTTGGGTGTTAGTTGCGTAGGGAATTCATGATAGGTGGGGATAGTGGGCCTTGTAGCGCTGCTGCAGCTGTAGCATTTGGTGGTACTGGGCTGATTGTTGGGTCTCGTGATTGTGGTGTGGTAATGCAGTGATCGATGGTGGTAATTGGAGATCAAAAGAAATAGCGGTATCCACATTGAAATTAGAGAAATCTTTCCAAAACTGTTGCGAACTTTTCCTGGATTGACAAGTATTCTTGATAGTTTCCTTTTTGACAATGAGTTTGATGTATAGTCTTAGACTTGCTGTTCGAACATAACCACATTAACAGCCTTTCTGAATAGCTTATTAATATCATTCTGCGTCCAATCAATATAATCCATATGGGTGTGCACTCTTCCTGGTGGTATCATCTGTGGAGTTCATTTATGAACCAATTTCCACGTTTGCTTGAATTTTTTTTTGTTACAAGGGGAGGCTGAACCTCTCACCCACACCCACACCCACACCCACACCCACACATGCACCCTCTGGGAATTGAACTTCCGCTAGCAGCAAGGGCGCTAGAGCACCCTGCTGTTGAGCTAACGCTCTGGGTCGTGTTTGTTTGAATTTGTTGACGGTGTATAGGTTTTCAACAGCTAGGGTATGATTGCTGACTTAGAAATGTGTAAAATTTAGTTGCTCATGAGCTCAGTTGCTACAATACGTGTAGTTGACCACACTTATATTGGGAAAATACTTGGTTTTGGTTTCGGGTCGCTTCAGGGGCTATTATGTATGAAACCGACATAATTCGACTCTAAGCTAATGATTGGGTGTGGTAAAAGATTTTTCTGATGTATTCTTACATTCTTTAAGCTGATTTTAGTCACTAGCTTCCTTTTCTCTCTTATAGGTGTTGCTGTCGATCTGTTCGCTGCTGACGGACCCGAACCCGGATGACCCATTGGTGCCAGAGATCGCACATATGTACAAAACAGATCGGACCAAGTATGAGTCGACTGCAAGGAGCTGGACCCAGAAGTACGCGATGGGTTAGTTTACAGTCTGCTTCGTATTTGACACCAACAGTTATAAATATATGGACGAATTGAAAGGATTTGCCTATTGGAAAAGATTGTTTGCTTCGTGTAATGTACCCAAAGGAAAAACGGATCGCTTTGCCGTGGTATGAATCTTCTTTGAAGTCTCTGACCAACAAACCGCTCTCTGTGTCTACTAAGTTTCTCGCGATTTGCGTTGGCTTGTGGTTCTGTTCCTGTCGACTTTCTCTTGATCCTCTCAACTCATGCCGTATTTAATTCAGTGCTGAAACCTTTCTTCTTTCAAATTACATTTCCTCATTATGACAACGATGTTGGTCTGGCCTGTGGGAACCCACTTAATCCAAATCTGAACGGGGTAAGTATAATTTGGTTTGATTGAGTTCAGGTTTGGGTTTGGGAAAACCGAATATCTTTGATGTGCAGGATAAAAATACCTGATTGTATATATATTTCAAACTTACAAAATCTCGACCAATTGACACTAAAATTTTCGCTTGAGGGGTTAAAATCAGGATATACTGGCTTCCCCCATTACCTGGGAAGAAAGGGCCCCGTGGATAACGGGAGAAAAAGTACTTAGGTTATGGAAGTAGACCGGCTTACTACCCTCCCTATTGCAATCCCTAATTACGAAGTGCATAACGGGAGAAAAAATCCATTCTTTCTTGGTATAGTGCATATTGTAGAATTTTTTATGATTTTTTGTTTAAAAAATATATATATATATATATTTAAAAAATCACATGTATCAATACCATACATGTGTATCGGTGCTCCATGTTATATATGTGGTCCAATGCAATATTTACGACATTGACTGTTATAAGTAATGATTACTAGTGCACCCAAGGTGATATAGCACGGGTATCCTCTTTTCCTTCCTTCGCCCTGCCTTGAGAGTGTCCGTGTGTGCGAGTGAGAGAGCTCATGAGGGATAGTCGGGTGTTGTTGAGCGAACCCCTGCAAGAGAGGTTTAGGAATGAGAGAGAGTCACCTGTGCATTGTTGTTTTGCTGGGCAAGTGTAAGACAACTATACCCACAGGGTGAGATTGTTTTGCAAAACTACGTCTACTATAAGACAACTATAAGAGGTTAGGGTTAAACTGATCTAAATTGGATCCATTCAAAACTTCAATCAAATGAAAATTTTATTTTTTTTCCAATTTTTATATCATTTATAGTAATTTTCAATTTGAAATTACTAACTTGGGCTGATTAGGTCTGAAACTTTTCAAAACATGACCCTATGCAAAACGAAACCGAAACCAAAAACAGACCTTATCCCACAGTAAGTGGGATTGGCTATTCAACGCAAGAAAAGGATATGACCAAATTGGTCGGTAGACAATTCCGTAATAAAGAAAATGCACACGAGTTCAGATCGCAAAGCTGCAAACCTGGGTTCGCGAGCATCATTTTCGTGTGGTGAAAATCGGCCCTTGCAGAAGAATATGTCAATCAGAGAATGAAGTTTCCAGAAGGATTATTGTTCTTCCTCAGTTTCTCTATACAACTTGTAAAGAAGCCTCTAAACTTACAGAATGCCGCAGAAATCATGGTCAGGATTGGAGTAGCTGCAGCTGAAATGCTGCTAGCACTGCAACTGCATCAAAGAATCCAGCAATCTCTTAAGATGCATCAAATGACAGGGACAATCGTCAGCGATAGGAAAGAAGATCTGTCTTTTAGAGGAAGGGAACAGCAAATCCGGAGTGGTCGTATGGATGTTTGCTGTGGAAGGGGTATGGCGCCATCTTTTATCGGTTATCGGAAGGTTTTTTATTTGATACACAGCTTGAATAGCAGACAAGAACAAAAGGGATTGAATTTGGAGGAATTAACAACCAGAGATGCTCTCTCTAGTTGGTTTGTGGAAAGTCTTTTTTCTGATACAGTGTTTTAGTAAATATGGAAGTCAGTAAGAGTGGACAAGGCACCATTGAATCCTCACTTCCCCTCAATTTTACTCACGTGTCTCACAGTTACAGTGGGGGCTTGAAGGTTTCAGTGGACTGTTTCTTTTTCCTTTACTTTTGAGTTGAGATTGTTTCTTTGATAAGCAGCTTTTCTCCTATGCTTTTCCTTTGGGGAGATGATTTGAGAGTTGTTGAAGACATGGAATTTGGTTTGCATAGAGGCTTTCCTGCTGACGGATGTAGTTCTAACTTCAATTATGGGATACCATAGTGTCAAGGTTTTCCTCTTTGCTTGAGGAATTATAAGAATTTGGTTTTTTGTATGAATTAATATTCTTGAGTGGCTCTTTCACATCTGAACCCTTCCCTCATTATTAAATGCACATCTACCACTTAATGCTCAGTTTAAATAGTTCAAAACTATGAATATAAGATAAGGTGCTCCGATCACCCATATATCTACCCCTCACCCTCTCTCTCTCTCTCTCTCTCTCTCTCTCTCTCTCTCTCTCTATATATTATATATATATATATATATATATATATATATATATATATATAATGCTCAGTTTAAATAGTTCAAAACTATGGCTATAAGATAAGTAAGGTGTTCCGATCACTCATATATACATCTACCCCTCCCCTCCTCCCTCCCTCTCCCTCTCTCTCTCTCTCTATATATATATAGAGAGAGAGTGCTTACACATTATCAATCATTCAATAAGATTGACAGTTGTTCTTTTTGTAGGTGTAATAAATGAAATATTGATTTTAGAGATTAAATGGTTGAGATTTTAAAATTAGAGCATGAATTGATGTGTGCATGAACTAATTTCGATCTCTCTATAGACTGTGGCATATCTAGAAAAAGGAGCGACATATATATTTCATCGTGTTAGGGAGGACGAAGCATGAATCTCAACCATATATTCAAGGGGGCGGCTGTCCTCGATCTGCCATTGTATATAGATATAGAGAGCATAGTCCATGCTCACACAGGTCATGTACATGGATCCAAATGAAAAGAGGTCAGGCTTAGTTGTGTACATTTGTAAAGGTCAGCTAAATGGATGGAGGTGTCATATTAATAGTTAACTCAACATAAGTATTTTTTATTGAAACTTCTTTGTACGTGTTTAAACCCTCTTAAATGATTATATATATATATATATATTTCGGGATGGGTTTGAGTGAGCTTGGACATAATCCAATTTGTTGTCAAGTCGCCTTTAAATTACCCGTACCCAACCCAGAACGCGAACAAGGTTTCTTCGTTTCAGGTTCAGATCGAGTGTGAGATTGGCACCACAAGGCTTGGTGTTGGTTTCGTGTCATTTTGAGCGGTCACAGACATGGACTATTTTAGTCTTCTTTGGCCATGGTGTTATTTATACATCCACCAAATTCATGTTGTGAATCATGCTTCTGTCGTGTCAGGAACAAATCGTTCTAGACATGGCTCCATTTCTTTTTTCATTTTGGGTAGATATGAGTGCAGGCATTTCGGGTTTTTTTGCACGGGGATTCGTGTCGTGCCTGAAATCGGCTCCATATTGGCAACCCACAGTCCCGCAAAACCGAGTATCGAAGTATCGGAAAATTGCTTCCAAAGCACGCTCAACACACAAGCCGTCACTGGTCCACTACAAAAGCGCTGGTTAAAATGGGAAAAAAGAGGGAAAAACTCTGTTAATTTCTCCGGAAGCTGATTTCGAGCCCTGGATTTCTGATCTAGGGTTTGGAATCTCCATTTTTCCGGAACCCTCGGGGTTTCTGTCGCTGAATCCCGGTTAGCGGATCTCGAATTGCGGAGCAATGGCGGCCGCCAGCGCGCCGATCACGATGAAAGAGGCTCTCACGGTACTCATCTTGCACAATGATCTCATTTCGTAAATTTTACTCTGGTCCATGATCTGGTGGTGTCTGTACTGCGCACGGTCGAATTCACCTTCGATTGTTGATGTAGTGAGTCCTAGTTGTTTTCTACTTTGGTGCTGACCGGGGAGATTTGGTCATTTTGTTGTTTGATCTATCTGTGTGGTTGCCTTGTTCCCTTTACTGGTTAAGATCTAGGGTTTTAGGAAGCATTCTGAGTCTGCTCCTGTCAGTTTTTTTCAAGAATTGTCGAGTTCAGCCGCATGTTTGCTTCCAGTAGATCTGTGCGATTTATTCTTCCTGTTTGATGTCAGAGTGCTCAAGGCCAAAATTGTATCAAGAGAATTAGTTTTTAGCGTAATTATGTTCATTTCTGTTTATTCATGTCTTGAAGAAAAGGCTTCTACTGATCACGAAGGTTTTCTCTTTTCTGATTCTTAAAGTTACAGTTCAGATCTGACCTGTTCGTGCATATCATCTGGTTGTTTATTTCTTTGATTCTCAAAGTTACAGTGACAGTATGGTATTCACGACCATACTTTGGATAGATTTTCTCTTTGACAATGCTTCTTCAAAATCAGGACGCTGCATATTGTGCATATCATCTGGTTGTTCTGCTTTATATTGGCACTAGTTGGCATTTCATTTCTAAAGTTATTCATGGCACACTGCCACTTGGATCTTAATCCTACTAACTGATGATTTCTTGTGCACTGTTTCAGTTGACGAGCCTCGGGATCAATCCTCAGTTTATTACATTTACACATGTGACTATGGAATCCGACAAGTATATATGTGTCAGGGAAACATCACCACAGAACAGTGTTATTATCATCGACATGAACATGCCCATGCAACCTCTCAGGAGACCAATTACGGCTGATTCAGCATTGATGAATCCAAATACTAGAATTTTGGCACTAAAGGGTAAACAATTTTAGTTTGGTAGCATTTTGCAACTTTTGTACATTAAACCGGCAAAACTTAGCTGTCAGCAGAGTTTTTTTCACAAAAGCAAATTATAATTGCATCCCCAGGTTATGGTCGTAATCGTTCAATTTTAGCAAGGATTTTGATTGTCAAAGTGCTCAGGTGTTTCTTATATTTGTCATGTTTAAAGTAGTCTAGAATCGGATTCAGTGGGAGTTTCTTTTTAGTTCAGGAGAAGTTTTAATTTCCAATTATTAAGTAAAGGAATCTTATATATATTGTTATAATTGCATCAATGGGCTGAACTGAATTGTATATTTGACCCCATTTGACATGCCATAAGATAGACCTTTTACATAGATGAATCTCATTTGGAAGAGCAAGCTCAGTATTCAATGCTTACCTTACTGTTTACTTGCATGGCCAGTCCCAAGCCCAGATAAAGGAGGAGGGTTGCGTTAGGCTTTCGACATCCATCGTAAAACTTTGTCGTACTTATTTACCATAGATTCTACAAATTATGATAGGGCTATGTGGAAACAAAGAATCCATGTAGTAGACCCCTTCTAGTATGGGAAAAGGCTTAGTTGTTATTGTTGATTGTTTGTCTGAAATTCTTCATACCTAAATTATGGATTTGTATAAGGGTGGAAGAATTCTTTCGCAACAAAACTTAGGATGTAATTCCTCTTTCAGTTGTTTGATAGACTTCTACGGTTGGATTTATCCTTTTCGGTAAAAGGTTACACAAACACTGATTACATCTTATCATGAATTGAAGCTCAAGTACCGGGAACTACTCAGGATCACCTCCAGATATTCAATATTGAGTTGAAGGCTAAAATCAAATCCTATCAGATGCCGGAACAGGTGTTAGTGACTTCCAAAGCCAAACTATAATATGTTATCCAAGTTCTAGTTTATAAATGCGGTTAATGTTGCACAGGTTAACATTTTTTCTTCTGTGATCTCTTGGTAGGTTGTCTTCTGGAAATGGATTACCCCAAAACTGTTGGGTTTGGTTACCCAAACATCAGTCTATCACTGGTCAATAGAAGGTAACAATGGGTACTCTTTTCTTGTATGATAGGTCATGTATGTGGTAAATTTTGTATTATGAAAAGTACTTCCTTCTTGGTTTTGGCATTTCATCAATAATGGCCGAACTTTACTTTCAGGGGAGACTGAGCCTGTGAAGATGTTTGAGCGAACAGCTAATCTGTCCAATAATCAGATAATCAACTACCGGTGTGATCCCTCTGAAAAATGGCTTGTTTTAATTGGAATTGCTCCTGGCGTGGCAGAGGTATGCTTGTTTGTCTTCCTTTCTGCTTTGGGAATAAAGTTGCTGTGCTACTTGTTTATCAACCTAGTTCCACCCAATTTCTGTTCAATTTCTCACATGTATGGATGGGAACATATAGAGGGGTTTATTGCACATGCAGTTACACTCAAATCCTATTTTAGGATTTGTTTCTTGTGAATCCAACCACATAGATTTGTCTTCATTATTGTTTTTTGAACAAATTTTAGAAGATGTTATTCATCAAAAAATTGTATAGCATCTTTGGCATGGAATTTGGAATCTGAGGTAAACCCATATACAGGTTGGCTTATGGTCTGCAACGCCAAGTCAACATATTTTGACCTCTACAGGGTCATACATTAAGAGAAATACCAGAAAGGTGGCATCTCCCAAGTTGTTTGCGCACTCAAACGGCTGTAGCAATATACTGCCTTTATGAATATCCAAGTTGGCATTTTCTGAAAGCTGTTAGCAAAAAAATAAGACTAAAAAAATAAGACTTAGTCGGTTTGCTGCTAAGAGTGCAAGGATGTTGAGCAACAACAACAACTAAGCCTTTTCCCATACTAGACGGTGTCGGCTACATGGATGTTGAGCATGTGTTATATTTAAGAGTTGCCAAGCTACCCTTCTCTTCCTCTTTACATTATCCTACTTTCTCGTGGTAAATTTTTGGTGGGTTCTTTGTCTCTATTAGGGTTGTCCACATGTCGACTATCCAACTTATTTTGGTCCAACGACTATTTATGTAAGGTTTTGGTTATCTCGTTATTATTATAAGCTATGTTGCATGGATACGGGTATGGTACCGGTACTCGGTATGGGAACGGGATACACAATTTTTAAAAAACTAAGGTACGGGTATGTCATAATTAAAAATATAATAAAAAAATAAATTTACATATATATATATATATACATACAATTAAGAGGTCAGATTTATCCCGATGGGAGCAAGAGTGCAAGGATGAGAGTGCAAGGATGTTGAGCAACAACAACAACTAAGCATTTTCCCATACTAGACGGTGTCGGCTACATGGATGTTGAGCATGTGTTATATTTAAGAGTTGCCAAGCTACCCTTCTCTTCCTCTTTACATTATCCTACTTTCTCGTGGTAAATTTTTGGTGGGTTCTTTGTCTCTATTAGGGTTGTCCACATGTCGACTATCCAACTTATTTTGGTCCAACGACTATTTATGTAAGGTTTTGGTTATCTCGTTATTATTCTAAGCTATGTTGCATGGATACGGGTATGGTACCGGTACTCGGTATGGGAACGGGATACACAATTTTTAAAAAACTAAGGTACGGGTATGTCATAATTAAAAATATAATAAAAAAATAAATTTACATATATATATATATACACACAATTAAGAGGTCAGATTTATCCCGATGGGAGCAAGAGTTATAGAGCATTATATATTTTAAAGAGCATTCCAGTGTTTGAGAATAATTCTATTCTAACTATAAGAATGTCATTTATATTCTTCTTCAAAGTAAGAACAATTAAATAGCAAACACATACCAGAAGGTTCTCTTCGCAGTGCAATCTTCTTGCATCCCATGCCCCTTTCAAAGGATCTTTATGTGGTAAACATATACCTACATAAACTCGCATTACAAGTTCACCAAACAAAATGTTTAAAGCTTAGATAGAATGAGAACAAAATATGCATTTGTTTTAAAATGGCGTACCCGTGCAACATAATAGACCAACATATGTTTCGATATTCCTGAAATCAATAGGAATATATAGGAGAAGAAAAATGATTCCCCAACATCAACTTGCTAGTCAAAATAGATGCATTGCAAGTGGTTGAACCAATATTTGATATAATCCTATTTGTAAAGTATGCAACAACAACAACTAAGCCTTTTCCCATACTAGACGGGGTCGGCTACATGGATTCTTTGTTTCCTAGGATCCCTGTCGCGTGCCATGTTAGCAGTTAACTCCCAATAAGCTAGATCATTCTTTATTGTTTCTTTCCAACACTTTTGTGGTCATCCTCTACCTCTTTTAATACTTTCCAAATTTAGTTTTTCTAACCTTCTTACAGGTTCTTCTTTTGATCTTCTTTCTATATGTCCAAACCATCTTAAATGATGTTCTCTCATTTTATCCTCTATTGGTGCCACTCCTAATTTGTTTCTAATAACCTCATTATGTATACGATCTTTTCTTGTATAGATATCTTTTGTACATGTTGATGATTAACTGCCCAACACTCAGAACCATAAAACATGGCAGGCCTAATTGCTGCTCTATAATATTTACCTTTTAACTTTAATGGTATCTTCTTATCACAAAGAATACCTGATGCTCCTCTCCATTTTAACCAACCAGCATTAATTCTATGTGTAACATCTCCATCAATTCTTCCATCACTTTGAAAAATTGACCCCAGGTATTTAAAACTTTCCTTTTGGGGAATGCAATGTATGCCAATTTTAATTTTCATGTCCTCTGAAGTAACCAAATGATCAAACTTACATTCCATATATTCAGTTTTTGTTCTACTAAGTCGGAGGCCTTTGCTTTCTAATGTTTCTCTCCATAGTTCCAATTTTCTATTAACTTTTTCCTTAGACTCCTCCACTAATACAATGTCATCTGCAAATAACATACACCAAGGTACTTCATCTTGAATATGTTTTGTTAACTCATCCATCACCATTATAAATAAGTATGGACTTAAAGTTGATCCTTGATGTAACCCAATATTAACTTCAAAGAAGTCTGTCGTTCCTTCATGAGTCCTCACACATGTTTTTGCACCATCATACATATCTCTTATAAGGTTAATATATGTCAATGGGATACCTCTTTTTTCCAAAGTTCTCCAAAGAACCTCCCTCGGTACCCTATCATAAGCTTTTTCTAGATCAATAAATATCATGTGAAGGTCTTTCTTTTTTACTCTAAAATGTTCCATAAGACGTCTCAAAAGGTGAATCGCTTCAATTGTAGATCTGCCTGGCATGGATCCAAATTGGTTCTCTATTGTACTTGATACTTGTCTTAACCTACGTTCGATAATTCTTTCCCATAATTTCATAGTATAAGTGTCTCCCTTGTTCTCAAATGATCCAAATTGGTGACTCATTAACTTGATACCTCGATAATTCGCATAATTTTGAATGTCTCCCTTGTTCTTATATATGGGTATAAGTGTACTTGCTCTCCATTCCTCGGGCATCTTTTGGTTTTTCCATATTTCATTAAATAGTCTTCTGAGCCAAGTGATTCCTATTTCTCCTAGTATTTTCCAAACTTCTATAGGAATATTATTTGGTCCTACCGATTTATCACCTTTCATATGTTTAAGAGCCTCTTTGACTTCATTCTTTTGAATACATCGGTAGAAATTGTGGTTTATATACTTTTCTGACTTGGCTAAATCTCCTAAACTAATACTAATATCTTTATTTTCATTAAAAAGATTATAAAAATAGTTTTTCCATCTATTTCTTATATCATCATTTGCCACTAGAATTTTTTCATCCTCGTCTTTTATGCATCTAACATAATTAAGATCTTTAGTTTTCTTATCTCTAGCCCTAGCTATCCTAAAAATATCTCTTTAACCCTCTTTTGAGTTGAGTTTTTTTATATAAGTCCTCCCAAATCTTAGCTTTTGCTTCACTAACGGCCTTTTTCGCTTCCTTCTTTGCTTTCTTATAAGCTTCTAAAGTTTTACTAGTTTTCTTAGCATAATGTAATTTGTAACATGCCCTCTTTGCCTTGATTTTATTTTGTACTACTTCACTCCACCACCAAGCTTCTTTTTGTACCGGTACACCTCCCTTAGATATCCCTAACACATCTTTCGCCACTTTCCTAATATGTATAGCCATATTGTTCCACATATCACAGGGTGTGCCAACATAATTCCAAACATCTCCTTGCAGGACTTTCTGTTTAAATATATCTTCTTTCTCGCTTTTGAGGTTCCACCATTTAGTCCGAATAGCTCGATGCACTCTTTTCTTCTTTGTCCATTTTTTTATTTGTAAATCCATAACTAAAAGTCGATGTTGGGTGGTTAAGCTTTCTCCTGGAATTACCTTACAATCTTTACAACACGCTCTATCTTTTTTTCTACAAATAAAGTAATCAATTTGTGTTTGTGATAAGCCACTCTTATAAGTAATTAAATGTTCATCTTGTTTTTTGAAGATATATTGACTATAAAGAGATCAAATGCCATAGCAAAATTTAAAATCTCCCTACCTTCATCATTTATATCCCGAAAACCAAAGTTTTCATGAATCCCTTGATATCCTAATGCCTCTTTACCGACATGTCCATTTAAATCTCCTCCTAAACAAATCATCTCTCTTTGTGGAATCTTTTGAAACACCTTATCTAACTCTTCTCAAAAAACTGTCTTTATACTATCTTCTAGTCCTACTTGGGGTGTGTAAGCACAAACTATATTCAAAACCTCTGCTCCTAACACTAATTTCAACGTTATGATTCGGTCATCATATCATTGTATGTCTACTACACTCTCCTTTAAATCTTTATTTATGATAATACCAACTCCGTTTCGAGCCTTTTCTTTACCTGAGTACCATAATTTAAAACCTGTATCCTCTATCTCCTTTGCTTTTTCTTCAACCCATTTTGTCTCTTGTAAACATAGAATATGAATCTTTCTCCGAATCATAGTATCTACCACCTCCATTAGCTTACCGGATAAAGTTTCGATATTCCAAGAACCAATATGAATCTTATTATCTAGGACTAGCTTCCTTACCCCTCGCATCCGTCCATAATGAAAATGCGGAGACCCTCTCTAAAATTTTTTCACTACATTCGGGCGACAATATAGCGGGACTAACTTCTTTACCCACACCCGTCCATGATGTGGGAACCCTCTCTGATTCACTACATTCAGGTGAAAATGTAGTGGCTCTTGCTTACTTTTTACTGCATTCGAGCTCTGTAGCACGTCGCTAGGCGGGGACGCACCAAAGCAATGCTCATAATTTTTGTAATCCATGTTATAAAAATCCGACAAAGTTTTACGCTGGCTGTAATTTTTGTAAAGTATGGACTAGGGAAAAATAGAAATGCAGGAATGCTTTTTGAACTAATTGTTATCATAGAATTTGAGAAGAAAAAACTATAAATTAGCATAGGGTTCCCCTTACGAATAATTTTTTAGAAGGGCCGAAACAGGAGAGAGGCATCAAACGATGTCTAATCGTCAACTCTCTCAGGAAAAGAGAGAGGGTTTCAGGTTGAGGTCATCTCTTCGCATTGTTCTTCGGGATTGTAGTTTGCAAGAAACCCTAACTCTATAGATTGCACATCTAATCTAATTTCCAGGTCACGATCAACGACTGCAGAAAGGCATTCACTATCATTTCAATAGGCTACACTACCATAAACCTTAACTTTGGAGAGGATGCCAACCGCAGTGATGAGCGCATCTAATACATTTCCAACAACAACAACAACTACAACAACAACAACTAAGCCTTTTCCCATACATCTAATACATTTCCATGTGCACAAAAATAAAAGAAAAGGGTCGGTTGAGCACACTCAGTGAGACAGAGAGAGAGCTAACGGAGTGGGCAGTCGAAGGGTCCAAGGGGGAGGATATGATCAGAACATTCACGATCGTTCCAAACGGCTAACCCTAACTCTGGAGAGGATGCCAACCGTAGTGATGAGCGCGCATAAAATGCATTTCCATGTACTCAAAACAAAAAAAGAATGGTCGGTTGAGCAGTCTCAGGAGAGCGAGAGAGAGACCCGTGGGCTGGAGGATTGAGATTTTCAGAGAGAAAGATGGGGGTTCATGACGGATCGCAAAGAACCGCAATGATGTACGGAAACAGTCGCAGCGAAGGATCGAGATCTTCAGAGAGGAGAAAGATGGGCATGAGAGCCTGAGACGGAGGATGCACGAGATGGCTGACCGCCGTTTGCAGTCCCGACGATAAGCTAAGACGGAGGATGCGCAGGAGACTGGAGAGTGGAGATTCACGAGACAAATGCTGATGAACATGATGGATTGGGGATTAGGGCTTTGACCTACTTATTTATTCAGTTTTGAATCGGGTTGACCCATATCTAAAAGGGTCAACCCAATCCATGAAGTATCCTGTACCGGTACGTGGCGTACCTAAATTTGGATATGCGTACCAGTATACATATATACATTAATGGTACGCCATTCGACATATGGGTACGTACCAGACATACCCATACGCATACCCATACCCGGTACATACCGGATACGGATACGATGTCAAAAGTGGCGTACCCCCGACGAGGCGACGCCAAAAATGGTGTACCTGTGCAACGTTGATTCTAAGTTTCTGTGTCTCTTATTAACTTTAGCACTAAGTGGATTGCAGTCGAGGACAGATTGCACAATTGTGCTTGATTTTGCAGTTTTTGCATGCAACACCAAGAAAGCCACATTACGATAGTGAACTTGCTTGCTGAAATAGCCTAGAGCAAGTTTTGCTGAAGCACCAAGATTTAATCAACAGTGAAGAAATGATATAATATAAGACACTTGATTTCTTTTCTAGCTATTTGTAGCTGACCTTGGATTATTGGTCTAGAATAAAAAAAATTATGTGCACTGTCATTCTTTTCCAGAGACCTCAACTTGTTAAGGGAAACATGCAACTCTTTTCTGTGGATCAACAACGTAGCCAAGCTCTGGAAGCGCATGCAGCAGCATTTGCATCTTTTAAGGTTGGTTTCATTCAATTTCTTTCTGTAGGGAACCCCATATCATTGAACTATCATTATCTTCATGTCCTTATGTTCTGCAGGTTGCTGGTCATGAAAGTCCTTCCATTCTTATTTGCTTTGCCACAAAGACAATGAATGCAGGCCAAATTACTTCAAAGTTGCATGTTATTGAACTTGGTGCACAGCCAGGTTTGTTATTGCATTTGTGAGCTTCAACATGATGCTTTAGAGTTAGAAGTAGCTTCCTGATGTATATCATTGCCTGAACATTTCTTCTTTTGACTTCTATTAAGGACTTTTCTGCTCATTTCTTTTTCTTTATAGCTGATTAGTATATCTTTATCAGGAAAACCAGGCTTCACGAAGAAGCAAGCTGATCTTTTCTTTCCACCGGACTTTGCAGATGATTTTCCTGTCTCAATGCAGGTGAAATATTTGTTTAGTTCTCATGGATTTTGAGTTATAATAAATTGGTGCTAATTCTGTTTTGCTGTTCTGCAGATCTCACATAAATATAGTCTGATTTATGTGGTTACCAAGCTTGGACTTCTTTTTGTCTATGATATTGAGACTGCTGCTGCAGTTTATAGGAATAGAATCAGTCCAGATCCAATATTTTTGACTGCAGAAGCGTCATCAGTTGGGGGATTTTATGCTGTCAATAGGAGAGGCCAAGTGTTACTTGCAACTGTTAATGAGGCAACAATCATTCCTTTTGTCAGCGGTCAAGTGAGTTTCAAAGCTAACAACGAAGCTTTTCCTTTTATAGAAGTAAGCTTTGTAATCCCTTTCTCATCCAACTTATTTTACAGTTGAACAATCTGGAGCTGGCAGTGAACCTTGCCAAAAGGGGAAACCTTCCAGGGGCTGAAAATTTGGTGCGTTCTTCTCTGCCTAAACATATTAGACACCGATTTGCTCACATTAGAATGCAAGGATTTGCATCTCTTTCTCATTGGGTTTATTGAAAATCTTAGGTTGGTACAATTTGTTTTCGATTGTGTGCAAGGGAGTGATAGGAACACAGTCGCCTGTCTTAGAACTTCAACTTATCAGCTTTTTAAGTGGAATTAGGGGTGACAACATTGTGGGAAATTAAAAATACCAGAGTAAATTGCACCTAAAGCAGTAGCTCAACTGCAGGGTGCTCTGATGTCATTGCCGCAGGAGGAATTCGACTCCACAGGTGGGATGCATGGCTTTGGCTTCTTGTTGTAACAAAAAAAAAAGAACAGAGGAAATTACTTCTAGGGCGTTTCCCAAGATAGTGTCATGAGGATAATGATAATTTTTTTCCTTACAGCTATGTCTTGATGATATGATGACTTCATAGAAGTTCTCTCTCTCTCTCTCTCTCTCTCTATATATATATATATATATATATATATATATATATATATCTTTCAATTTTAGTCTGCAATGTTCAGCAGACCACTTTTTATAGTGGAGATCTATATCTTTTCATTGTGTTTTCATCCTTTTATATAAACATAAGGTTTTGTTCTGATTCTATACTTCAAATTAATTACTAAGGTATCCCATCCCTTTTTTTCCCTCCTGTTACTATAATCCCCATCCTTTATTATTCCCTGTACATAATCTTTTGGTTGCATGAATGCATTGAAAATAATGAGAGTATAATCATTTGTCGATTGTTGGAACATGATGTGTGTAACAACTGGTTACATCATTGGTGTTTTGTTTCTTTAATGTTGTATAAAATTCAACTGTCAGTTTTATGTTATTGGAGACTTTGTTGTGTAAGATTGGTACTTCTACATCTTACATGATTAGGTGCGATCTACAGGTTTCAAGGACAGCACCGTCAATCCATTCTGGTCCAGTTTCGTATAAACAAATAAAAAGGCTTAAAGTTGCCTTTTGGGCATGAGTGCCTAAAATTACACAAACTGGAATTTGCTTTGTCTCATATTTCATTGTACCTTTATCGAAATGGGCTAAAGTTATAAGCATTATTATATAAGGTATTATTTCTTTCATTGATTCACAAAATGTTATTGTTATGTTTTAACTTACTTTAGAAATAATTTTTGGAATATATGTATGTTGCACAGACATGGTCACATCTCTATTCAGCTGAAGATCCCTATCATTTTTACTGTTTCATGTTGTGGAGACGTTGATGGTTTCTCTTTCTGGCGCAGGTTGTCCAGCGCTTCCAAGAGTTATTCTCCCAAACAAAGTACAAGGAGGCTGCTGAGCTAGCTGCTGAATCACCTCAAGGGATTCTTCGTACTCCGGATACTGTAGCAAAGTTTCAGGTATCGTGCTGCTCTGAATTTTATTTTGTAAGCATTTCTATGGCTCTGTTACGCATTTGATTGTACCCTTTGTTAAATCTAGTGTAAGGGTATGATTTGAACTAGATGCTTTGATGGGTATGAGAACTTCATCGATGAGTTACTTAACTTTCACTATGCATCGTTTGAGATGTGTGATTGCTTTGACATTTTGGAATCAATTCCTTTCTTTTATTATTCTGGCCTTGTTCTCTTTTGCTACTCTGTTGCAATTATTGTTTGCTTCATAGATCTCCTAAAACGTTACTTTCTCTCTATTTTTAGAGTGTTCCCGTGCAAGCTGGTCAAACTCCACCACTTCTTCAGTACTTTGGAACACTACTGACACGTGGAAAGCTTAATAAATTTGAGTCATTGGAATTATCACGTTTGGTTGTGAATCAGAATAAGAAGAATCTTTTAGAAAATTGGTTGGCTGAAGACAAGCTTGAATGCAGTGAAGAGTTGGGGGATCTTGTGAAGGTATTCTTTGGAATCTTTGGTTGTAAGAATTGCATGTTTTTGACTTGCCATTTGCTTGTGCTTTTTTTCCCATCCGTGGACTTATTGAATGCTGTGACCTTTTTGTTGTACTCTCCAACATTTTACAAATTGCATGTCATTAGGTGAGACTATGTTTCTTTGTCTGTCTTACTGGTTTTGTGTCATCTTGCACTTATGCACTAAATAAAATTGTGCGTGTTTTTTGCTTCCTTGTCAGTTAAGTTGTATAACATGCTTTGCCAAGTAATTTAACTGTAACTTTTTTTTTGCACTTTTGTTGTTTGTAGAGTGCATATGGTCTGCCTTTGCATTGTTTGGTTGTTTTCCTAAATTTGAAATACATACGAACATATATATTCATATATACGTACATATATATACATCTATCTGTCTATATCTATATATATATATATATATATATATATATATATATATATATATATATAGAGATATATAGAGAGAGAGAGAGAGAGAGAGAGAGAGAGAGAGAGAGAGAGAGAGAGAGAGCAACAAAAGAAATTATATGTAGCGGACGAGATAACCAGGACTATACTCTGACAAGAAAAAAAAAGGCATGCCAACTGGTAGCAGAGGACAACCCATTTGGAACTTGCAAGGGCAAAAGAAGTAAAGTCTAGCCATATATATTTGCAATAGAGCAGAAGTAATCTTACTGTTATATTCAAGCCAAAAATTGTGTACATACTAATGTATACATTAATTTGTGCTGGTGTACGTGCAATGTGCAATTTGGCTAAGGATTCACGACTATCAAGTTTAGATGCACGATAGATATCAAAACATGTTATCTTTTCTTTTGTGTAAATAAATCAACTGCATGATTCTTCAAGGCCAGAATGGCAACACAACATTTGATACTGCAAGAATGGTGCCTTCTTGACGAGAACTAGGCCAATGCGAGAGAATCAAGGGCCAGAGCTTTCAAGCCCAGAATCTTCCCTTGGGGCATATCCTGTAATCATCTTTCCCCCTTCCAGTAGTAAAAAAGTTACATTTTTAATAGGAGAATACTTGATCTTATAAATTATGTTCTGGGAAGCGCAAAGAATATCACAAGAAAAGTGGTCCTTTTCCCATGAAATCAATTGACACCTAGGCCTTCTCCATACTATATATGGGGTCTGTAGAGCTCGATCCTTTTCCCATGAAATAGCATATAGAATTGAAAATAACATGACAAATTAGTCTAAACAATTATGTCAAAATATTTTGGCTGATCAAACAAAACATTGAGAAAAAAACATCACAAGTTCTAGGGATATTTTCTGCTGATAACTGGTCAGCAGGTTCTACATGGGGCAAGTGTTCTGAAACTGCTTGTGGAAATTGTGGTTGCACACCCAACTTGTCCTGTCAGGTTTTCCTTGAGAAGCATGGGGATCTGTCAGTTAGCTTGGCATAGTTATTGAACCTTCTTCAAGATGAGAAAGTTGTATGCTGATTTTCTTCATCCCTGTGTTCTTGGTTAGACCGTGGATAATGATCTTGCATTGAAGATATACATTAAGGCGAGAGCCACTCCTAAAGTTGTTGCTGCTTTTGCCGAGAGGCGGGAATTTGATAAAATACTCATATACTCCAAACAAGTAAGTTGCTTGAATTTTTGTTTTGCCATTTCCTGTTTATTAGGGTTAAAATGTCGGTTGGTTTTCTTACTCCAAGAAGGGTCTCTTTCTCCTTAAATATTGTTCATTTATGGTGTCTCTTTTCTTGATCCAGGTTGGTTATACACCTGATTATCTCTTTCTTCTACAAACTATTTTGAGATCTGATCCACAGGTACCTTCTGCCTCATTGATGATATAGTAATTAATGTATTAGTGAACTTGTTTGTGAAGTGCTTTGTTTCTCTTTACGTATATAGTTTCCTTCCACATTTCCCTCTTATTGAAAAGACAACTTACATTGCTTATCTTTAGATCGTTACTATTGGTTTTATTTAACTTGTTTAGCATTTTTACTCTAAAGATATCTTGCATTACAGGGTGCTGTCAATTTTGCACTTATGATGTCTCAAATGGAAGGGGGTTGTCCAGTTGACTACAACACAATTACTGATCTTTTCCTGCAGGTTTGTTTTATCTGTCTTTCTCTGTGTGTGTGTGTGTGCACGTGTGTGTATACAATACATACATACACAGATAGATTATATGTGCAGAATCTTTATGCTATAATTACTTGCTTTTCTTTATAATGCCGTTAGACCATCCAATTAATTTCCTTCGACTGGGTTCATTCTGTTATAGAGAAATATGATTCGAGAAGCCACTGCATTTCTGTTGGATGTCTTGAAACCAAATTTGCCCGAACATGCATTTCTGCAGACAAAGGTAACATTCTCGCTGGGAGTACCTATGTTGCCCATCTTGATTTTATTTGTTCTGTATGCTCATATTGATTTGAAATGCAGGTCTTAGAGATTAATTTGGTTACTTTTCCGAATGTGGCTGATGCCATCTTAGCAAATGGAATGTTTAGTCACTATGACCGTCCTCGAGTAGCACAATTATGTGAAAAAGCAGGCCTTTATTTGCGAGCTCTTCAGGTAAGCTTTTGACTGTTCTTTCCTTGATTGTGTTTTCACATGATGTCATTTGTTTTTTCAAGATCTGGGCATGATCTCAAGGCCTCCACGTTAAGAATGCTGGCAAAGAGATCTTGATTGGTCTTGTATTTGCTGTTGATTTTGATTTGGCTTTGTGCAGCACTACACTGATCTGCCTGATATTAAACGTATCATCGTGAATACACATGCTATCGAGCCTCAGGTTTGTATTTGTGATCCTTCCTTTTTTAAATGTGAAGAGTGTGGCACATTTTGTATCACTTTTTTTCTTGCAGGCTTTGGTGGAGTTTTTTGGTACACTTTCTCGAGAGTGGGCCTTAGAATGCATGAAAGACCTTCTACTGGTTAATCTGAGGGGCAACCTTCAGATAATTGTTCAGGTAAATATATTTCCATTATTTTGAAAGTCAAAATAAATCAGTGGGTTGTTTCTTAAGACAATATTTTTGCAGACAGCAAAAGAATACTCAGAACAGTTAGGGGTGGAATCATGCATTAAGCTTTTCGAGCAGTTTAAATCCTATGAAGGGCTTTACTTTTTCCTAGGCTCATACTTGAGTTCCAGGTATCTTCACGTTTTTGCTTTCTCATGCCCTTTTCTATAAACCTGTCTTTCTGTCTTCCCAAATGCAACTTAGCCATTTGGCATCATCTCTTATTCATTTTAATGTGTTTTGTGGCATCATATAGTGAGGATCCTGTTATACATTTCAAGTACATAGAAGCAGCAGCGAAGACAGGTCAAATAAAGGAGGTTGAGCGTGTTACAAGGGAATCTAATTTCTATGATCCTGAGAAGACGAAGAACTTCCTAATGGAGGCCAAGCTTCCAGATGCACGCCCTCTTATAAATGTCTGTGATCGATTTGGTTTTGTACCTGATCTTACCCACTACCTATACACGAGCAATATGTTGCGATATATTGAAGGTTATGTCCAGAAAGTAAGCATCTAGTTGACTTTGCCAGTGTTCTTGTTATTCTGTTGATTTTACTCCTTGCTTCTTTCATGCACATTGGGAAAATGTTCGAGTGTAGTAACTTGTTCAGCTTGTATTATGAGCATCATTCAACTTATTTTCTCCTTTTGGAGGGGGATCAACTTCCATAGTAGCATATTTTATTTTCTCTTTTGGGTGTTTATGTTCTGACATAATTTAGCTTTTGGGATGCTTATAATCATTTATATGCAGTATCTTGTATAATATTGTTGGGTCTGGTCACAAACACAGTCGATGCATTAAGCTGATGAACTTATGCTTCCCTTCAGGTCCCACTTGGATGAGACCAATAACCTTGCTTATGGGTGAAAAACAGGTTAATTGGCCAAAAATGAGTTGGGAGGTGTTCGGGTGACACCTAAACATATTTGAGAAAACCAGATTTTTTCTTTGAAGAGGTTATTTGGCGGTTTTGGAAAATATGGGTCCCCTGATAGTTTTTACTCATAAAATCATCTGATGGCAAATGACCTTCCAACTATTCTTTGGCTGGGTGAGCCAATGGCAGTTCTTGAAATTTGTTGATAAAGTATCTTGGTCTCTGTGAGACATTCTCATTTCTTTCTGGTTAACATCTGCAGGTGAATCCTAGCAATGCTCCTTTGGTTGTAGGCCAGCTTTTAGATGATGAATGTCCTGAAGATTTCATCAAAGGCCTTATTCTTTCTGTTCGCTCCCTTCTGCCTGTTGAGCCACTTGTAGACGAGTGTGAGAAAAGGTCTCTCTCTCTCTCTATAAATATATACTATAGTGCATATATTTGTAATGTGATGCTCGTATCATTGGATTTGCACTGTATTCTCTTATCTTTCCTTGTTGAAGTCATTCCCTTGTTTTTTATGTGTTTTATCAATGTCACAAACAAAAATTCTTTGTTCAAACTGCAAGCAAGGTTTGTGGTGTTTATGTGGCCTTTCTTCCACCAAATCATTTTTCTTGGATTCAATGTTTACATGCTTATATTGTGATGACAGATATGTTGTTGAGAGAATGGATACTGATCTGTGGGCTAAGGTTCTTAACCCTGATAATGACTACAGAAGGCAACTTATTGATCAGGTTGTCTCTACTGCTTTGCCTGAAAGCAAGAGCCCTGAACAAGTTTCTGCAGCTGTTAAGGCTTTCATGACAGCTGATCTGCCTCATGAATTGATTGAACTTCTTGAAAAGATTGTTCTTCAGAATTCTGCATTCAGTGGGAACTTCAATTTGCAGAATCTTCTTATTTTGACAGCAATAAAAGGCTGACCCATCTAGAGTTATGGATTATATTAATAGACTGGATAATTTTGATGGGCCTGCAGTTGGAGAAATGGCTGTAGAAGCTCAGTTATATGAGGAAGCATTTGCAATTTTCAAGAAGTTCAACTTGAATGTTCAAGCAGTCAATGTCTTGCTAGATAATATTCATAGCATTGATAGAGCTGTGGAGTTTGCTTTCAGAGTTGAAGAAGATGCTGTGTGGAGTCAGGTGGCCAAGGCTCAACTCAGGGAAGGGCTAGTAAGTGATGCAATTGAGTCATTTATACGAGCAGATGATGCTACACAATTTTTGGATGTTA
Organism: Brasenia schreberi; assembly: GCA_036023115.1. Classification (NCBI taxonomy): domain Eukaryota; kingdom Viridiplantae; phylum Streptophyta; class Magnoliopsida; order Nymphaeales; family Cabombaceae; genus Brasenia; species Brasenia schreberi. The sequence continues at coordinate 1,333,603 of JAYKKT010000070.1, read as the reverse complement.
TCCGTGCTGCTGAAGATGCCAATGTTTACCATGACTTGGTGAAATACTTGCTGATGGTAAGACAGAAAGCAAAAAGAACCCAAGGTGGACAGTGAGCTCATTTATGCGTATGCAAAGATTGATAGGCTCAGTGACATTGAGGAGTTCATTCTTATGCCGAATGTTGCTAATCTTCAAAATGTTGGTGACCGGTTGTATGATGAAGAATTATATGAGGCTGCAAAAATCATATTTGCTTTTATATCTAACTGGGCCAAGTTGGCTATCACACTGGTCAAGTTAAAACAGTTCCAAGGTGCTGTTGATGCGGCAAGGAAAGCCAACAGCTCAAAAACATGGAAGGAAGTTTGCTTTGCTTGTGTTGATGCAGAGGAGTTTCGTTTGGCCCAGATATGTGGGCTCAACATTATTATTCAGGTAATATGTTGATTTCTGTTTTTTATAATGAACTATATATATTTCTTAAATAATAAATTAGGAAGGATTTTCTTGATTTTGGATGCCATCTGATTTCAATTTAGAGAGTTTGAATGATCTGGGCCTTCAGAATGTAATGGTGAACCAATATCCCTGATGCAATGATTGGAAGGCTTTTGTGCTTATTACATGTACTTATGTTGGTCTGCTAGTAGTGAGCTTAATATTGACTTTCCAATGCTTACTGTGTAATTTTTTTGGTTTAATTTTGTAGGTGGATGACTTGGAAGAGGTCAGTGAATATTACCAAAATAGAGGTTGCTTCAATGAGCTAATATCTCTCATGGAGAGTGGTTTAGGGTTAGAACGAGCACATATGGGCATCTTCACTGAGTTAGGAGTTCTGTATGCTAGATACCGCCCTGAGAAGCTTATGGAGCATATCAAACTATTCTCAACCCGCCTCAATATTCCAAAACTCTTAAGAGCTTGTGATGAACAACAGCATTGGATGGAATTAACCTATTTATATATCCAATATGATGAGTTCGATAATGCTGCAACTACCATCATGAACCATTCACCTGAAGCATGGGATCACATGCAATTCAACGTGTTGTTGACTTCTTGTGAAACCATACATGGTTGCAGTACAGAGCAATAATGTTGCTGCAGTAAATGAATCTCTGAATGAAATTTATGTTGAAGAGGAGGATTACGAAAGATTACGAGAATCAATAGATTTGCATGACAACTTTGATCAAATTGGTCTGGCTCAGAAGGTCAATCACTATTCCTCAGTGCAACCTTTTTGGCTTCTTTTTACTCTATGCTGGTAGTCATCCATTCTCTTCGTTAACAGGTTGAGAAACATGAACTTCTTGAGATGCGGAGAATTGCAGCTTACATATATAAGAAGGCCGGTAGGTGGCAGCAGTCGGTTCAACTGTCTAAGAAGGACAACCTCTACAAGGATGCAATGGAAACATGTTCCCAATCTGGAAATCGTGAGCTGGCTGAGGAGCTGCTAATTTACTTCATTGAAAAGGTACTTATTCCATATATATCTATTAATGTCACATGAGTCAAGTCAACATTCCATTTGAGTTTGACTTGAGTTGGATAGTGCCTACTTGGTGAGAAAGAATTGGTTAAGAATCAGCCCACCCTTCAGGCCTATACTGGATGAGTGGGCCTATGGCAGAAAACTTGTTCGTTTAACCTTCACCTTGATGCATAGCCCTGAATCTGCCACAAATCTTCCTTAAATCCCTCTGCCAACAAATTCCTTCTTGTTCACAATTGTGGATGCTTCTATACTTGTGTATTTTGGTACTTGTTCGCTTTATTTTTCATTTTAAATTATGGAATTGCATAAGATGTTTGTGGTCACATTTGTCAGCCAACATTTCTTGACATTGGTACATAATCTTCCTAGTTGTTTGAGAGGCATATCATGTATGGTGTCATTTATTATCTCTGTTCTTGCAAAAGGTTGACATGAACATCTCTTCTGCAGGGAAAGAAAGAGTGCTTCTCTTCGTGCTTGTTTATATGTTATGACTTGATTCGGCCAGATGTTGCTCTTGAGCTTGCTTGGATGAATAACATGATTGATTTCACTTTCCCGTACCTCCTACAGGTGGTGTCCCTCCCTTTTTAGGTTCTCTTCATCTGATAGTTTTGATAATTTCATTTTGACTAACAATGTATTGTCATTTGTATCGCAGTTCGTTCGTGAATACACTAGCAAAGTAGATGAACTAGTAAAAGACAAGCTGGAAGCACTGCAAGAAGTAAAGAGTAAAGAGAAAGAGGAGAAGGATATACTAGCCCAACAGGTAGGCAACAGATACATTTAATTTTTGTAGTGGTTTGAATACCATGAATCTTCTCTGTTTTGCACGCTCTTGCTTTCTCTTTTTTGGGAGAACTGCAATCTTATGTATGTTATTCAAGGATAATCCCTGCCAAACTCTTTTTCATCAACTTTATCCTGTACTTCAAGCCCGTTTTGGTAGCTTAATCTGACTTTGAGTGGGTTTGGGTCCATGCCTCATTTTTTTATGTTTGCTTAATAAATATTTAGTAACCCGGAAAATTTTGACGCACCCATATATTTTGATGGGAGCTGATGTTTTTGGACAGGAAACTGTGTTTGTTCTATTCTTTTGCCTGATAAATAACTAGGCAGTTTTGTTCCCATGCAGAACATGTATGCTCAGCTTCTTCCACTTGCATTGCCTGCACCTCCATCTATGGGTGGTGTGGGAGGAGGATTTGCTGCTCCACAGCCACCAGTGGGGATGGGGATGGGGATAGGGATGGGAATGGGAATGGGAGTGCCTCAGATGCCAGCATACGGAATGCCGCCCATGGGTGGATACTGATGATCGAGGCGCCTTCTGCATGCAAGTTTGAGAATTTTAGTTTCATAGAGATCTTTAGGTGGTGGAGAAGGCCTTTCAAGACGGGGCATTTCCGTTCAACATGGCAGCATAATGAAACATCCTTCTTCACAGAGTCAACGGTATGGCGTGTGCCTGTGTAGTAGCACAGTACTCGTTGAACTCTGATTTTGAAGTTTTTCCGAGTTGTATGCATAGGTCTATGGCGGTCTTCTTCTGCATCCTCTGTTGCATTTTTACTCTGTGGAGAAACAGGTTATGTTCAGTTCTTATTTCCCACTTTTCTAGCTTGGCGACAGATTTTTTTTTCTCCAATTGTATGAAAAACGGTGTACAGTTCATACTCATCTTTGATGCGAGTCTTGTGAAATTAGCAGCAGTTATAATTTGGATAGGCTAATAATAGTTTGAAACAGAATGCTGTTAGAAGTGATGAAATCTTTCTCCTCGTGAAGTTCTAGATATGTTGAGTTAAAGCAGGGGAAGATCATATTGTTTAGTTGATGATACCGGAACTGAAAGTTAAAGCGGTTGTCCTAAACTCAGTGGGTTGTTGTTAGAGGAGATTGAGCATTTCTTTTAATCTGATGAACACTATACAGATGCCGTTCGTTCGTCTTCGTCAGTCGTGTATTTGCTGCGAAGCGACGTGTATGTTCTGCTTTCGTTCCACAACAGAAAAGATTCTCCACTTCTGTTAATGGGATTATACGGTAAATAAGGATGAGATATTTCCTATCATTATTATAGTAATACTACTGAACATTCATCCACTGCATAAACAGAACAATATATAACAAGGAGACTGAAGTACTGGATCATGACACTGAAATCCAATGTGGCACAGTGCAGTTGGCGTATGCATCAGGCATGCATTTATTTAAGCATCAACTACCTATCGACAGATCACGCCATATAATATTTGGACCATGAGAAGGCATTAACTAAGGAAGCTTCAGTTTCCTGGCTGCTTCTGAGCCAGCATGAACTCGGCGAATTCCTCAGCAGAGCTGCATCTTCGATAATAACCGCAGCGGAATCGGCAATATGGGGGTCCGTAATAAGGGCGTCCATAAATAGAGCCAAGGTGTGTGAATATTGCTCAAGCCAAGGGTCAAGCCAAGCGCCAGCGTTATCGTCCATATGTACTAGGCTCATGCAACAATTTACGAGCGAATAACACTTTACAAGCTCAAGCCAAAACACACATTCATGCTTAAATAACACTTTCATCGGGAGGTGTGTTGATCGACAGGTACACTTGTTGGTTGAGATATCATCAATAACAACAGCAACAACTAAGCCTTTTCCCATACTAGACGGGGTCGGCTACATGGATTCTTTGTTTCCACAGATCCCTATCGAATGCCACAGATCCCTATGGTTGAGATATCATCACAAAATTAATTCCTACATTTACTGCTAGAAAATGCCTCAATGCCAATACAAACTAATCAGAAAATTAAGCTATCCCTAACAAATAAGAGGTGGAGAGAGAGAGAGAGGACAAAAGGGGAGAGAGACGGGTTGCACGGATGATATTATAGGGGTCGCATACCATATAATTTAGTCATGTTTCATAACTGTTCATTTAGGTGGCGGTAGCTCGTATTTTTTTCTGGGTGTCTTCTTTTTTTTTTGCAGTGAATGAGATTTATTTTATTCTTTGAAATAGAAGTTACTTCTATTTCTTATGATTTAAATAAATTTCAAGGTTATTTTGACCAATTGTCTAACATGGGTGCTAAATTTGAGGATAGAATTTCATCACTTTGATTACTTAATAATACAACACTTGAGAAAATCTTCATGTTTTGACTAATTATACTCATAATGGTATTGTATCCAAGAATTATATAAAGCATGCTATTCTTAATGAAATAGTTTGAAGATACACTAAGTAGAAATCGTCTTTTTCATCGTCAGAGGTACTGTTTATATAGAGTAAGGGAGTAAAAGAAATAAGTACGGGCAAAGGTGATAGAGACAAAGCAGAGGCAAATCAAAGTCAAAATTCAAGAACCTTGAGTGTTTTTATTGTGGTAAGAAAGGGTATAGCGTAAAAATTAAGATGAAAAAACAAAAGAATAAGGAAAAGAAAGATAGTGATAATATTGATACTCAATTAATGTTGCTTCAAATGATATTGTTGATAGTGTTGCATGTTTTAATATGCTACTCATAAAGGACTTTTTTGTTTTTATTCTGTAGGTGATTATAAGGTGTTGAAGATGGGCAATGATGGCTTGTTTAAGGTGATTAACATTGATAATATTCATCTAGAGACTATTACATACATACAGTTGATTCTTAAAAATATTAGAGATGCACCAGATTTTCGGTTGCACTTTATTTCTGCTAGTGTACTTAATGATGATGACTGTTATTTGGTGGTAAATAATGGAAACTCACAAAGAGTTCTTTGATTGTCGTTTGTGGAGAGAAGCATATGTTTATATTGGACAAGAGTGCTGCTGTTTCTTTTGCTTTTGTAAGTATAATTGATCATGATTATGCATCTAAGTCATAAGTTGTTTTAAATTGTCTAGGTATTGGTGCTTTGTTGGTTTTCTTATTGGAGCGATTTCTATTTCAACATTTTTTTAGGATGTTTTCACCTAATGTAAGGGATCATCCTTGTATGGCCGGTCCCAAGCCCGGATAAAGGAGGAGGGTTGCGTTAGGCTTTTGATAACTAGTGTAAAACTTTGTCAGACTTATTTACCATGGATTCTATAAATTATGATAGGGATATATGAAAACAAAGAATCTATGTAACTGACCCCATCTAGTATGGGAAAAAGCTTAATTGTTGTTTGTATTTATAACACTCTATCACAAAAACCTCTTTTGAGTAAAACTAAGTTCATGTATAAATGTCTTCATCTAAAGCAACTCTTTGCATGTTTCGGTAATAGCAATGGACTCTGCCTTCATAGTAGATAATGTAACACACTTTTACAATCTTGATTGTCAAGTCACATCTTCCTATGCAAAGGTAATCAAGTGGCCAAAAATGGACTTTCTAAAATCATCTCTAGTTATGTTTGAATCCATATAACCACAAAAAATAGGTTTTGCAAATCTAAAACAAAGTTTAAAACGAAGTATCATGGAGATAATGCAAAATCTATTTTATCAGGTCTATTGCCTATCTTTTCTATCAAGATTTGAAAGAAAATGACTTATCACACCATTTGCATGAGCTATATAAGGTCTATTGCATATCTTTTTTATCTTTATCTTTTGAAGAAGATTGCTTAGTGCTAAGCTTTAAGTGTGAAGCGAGAGGTGTTCTCATCACTTTACCTTTATCTATATGGAATCACTAAACTATCTTCTCAACATACTTTTCTTAAGATAGTCATAACTTCTTAACTACACTATCACAAGTAATTTGTATACTAAGAATATGTTTTATTGATACTAATTTTTTTAAAAAATTTACATATTAACATAGATCAATAAAATAATAAATCATTATAAAAAAATTCTACACAAAAACACAATGGTTAGAAGAAGTCTAAGTCTGTTGCACCATAAGTGACTCAAACTTCTTATATCATTGCTTTTGAGCTTGCTTTAGCTTATAAAAGCTTTTTTTCAATTTGCATACATAGATGTCTTTATTGTTCACTACACAACCTTTTGGTTGCTCATGTATATTTCTTCTTTTAAATTATCATGAAGGAAAACAATTTTAATATTTATGTGCTCAACATGTAATTCAAATCTAGTTATCAAACCAAGGACAATTCTAATAGAAGACATATTTTACCACGAGCGAGTCAAACTCCATTTTTTTCTAACAATAGCTTTTAACATTCAATTTGCCATTACATCGAGTGGAACCATTTTCTTTGGACTTCAAAGATTAAACCTATTGATTTTTCAAAACTTTTGTATCCTTAATCAAAGTATTATTGTCAAGCAAAGGTTGCAATCCACTCTTCTTTAGGCTTACTCTTCATAGCCTCTACATAAAACTTCGGTTCTCTTATCAATAAGAACATATTCTTTTGATCAATAGCGAGTAAATGGAGTATGTTTCATTGATCGCCTAGGCATAATAACAAGCTCATTAGACACTACAACATCAACCTCAACTATATCATTTGAAGTAGGATTCTGTACATCATCATGACTAGTAGGCTCAAGTGCATCATGCATGTGAGTCTCTACGACTAGATCAATGTCAACCAAGCCACGTGTACTTAAAGATTTTGTCTTGCTAATGTCTTCAATCTTCCATAAAGATGACATCATAGCTTTAAAATCTTTTTCTTAACAAGATCATAAAATTAGTAGCTAAAGTCATCATGATCATAACGAATGAAATTACACTATCTTATCTTCACATCTAACTTAGATCTCTTGTCCTTATATATACGTACAAATGTTTTACAGCCAAAGGCCTGCAAATAGTCGTAGGAGATATCCTTGTCGAACCATATTCTATTTGGAGTATTACCTTATAAAGCAACAATATATAAAGCCTCACCCCTGAAGAAACTAGATAACTTTGCTTATAAAAGCAAATACCGAACTCATTCTATTAATAACCTATTCATCCTCTCTGCTAGTCTATTTAGCTAAGGAACTTTGTGAACCATCTTTTGATGTCTAATATGCTTGTAATATGTATTAAATGGTCCACAATATTTACTATTATAATCATCACAAATGCACTTCAACTTATTTATCATTTCTCTTTCAATTGAAACATGAAACCATTTAAAGACATCAAGTATATGATCCTTATTCTTCAAGAAAAAACTAAAGCTTTTCTTAATAATTATCAATAAATGTGGCAAGGTAAGGTGTACTAAAAAGTCTCTATTTTCGTAGGACCACAAAGATAGAATGAACTAATTCAAGTAATTTTGACTTTTCTATAAAACTCATGGCTCTTAAAAGAGACTGCTTTCTAGCCAAGCAATGGACATACTTTTCAAGTTATGTAGATTTCATACCTAAAAGCAAATCCTTCTTACCTAAGCAATCCACCTCATTCTCACCGATGTGGCTATGTCTCTTGTATCATAACCAGTGTTATCCATATCGTGGGCCACCACGATACGATACTGGTCAGGGTATCGCATTTAACATGTTATCACACCGTATTGCGCGATACAGCTAAGAACCCTTATAAAGGGTCCCCGGCCGAACGACCTCTCTCTCTTGGAGTTCTTCAAGTTCCCTAAGAACCGTTTTTCGCTTCCTTGGTGTTCAAAACTCCAAAATCGTGCTCTACGATATCCGCGCAAGCCTTCTATCTCGGATTTAGGTATATTTTTAGTGTTTTTATTCATTTTTTCCTTTTTATTTGTTGTTTTATTTGTATTTTTTTTTAATGACAAAATATGAAGTTATTAAGTGTGTAGATATGATTTTTATTGCATTCATGATTTGGGAGATACTCTATTTAAGTGTTATTTGACGATTGAGGATTTACGAAGTGCTTTTATTTTAAGGTTTTGTTTGAATTAAAGTACTCAATTGAGATGGCGGGAAGGGGTGGTAGAGACTCCCATTCAAAGTCTGATGATCCGACATGGCAGTAGGGTACACCAGTTGAGGATTCTAGGTTAAAGATCAAATACTTATTTTGTGAGAGGTTAGTTAGTGGTGAAATTTGAAGGTTGAAACACCACTTAGCAGGGACCAGAAAAGAAGTTGCTCCATGCACAGGCAAAGTTAGAAGTTTGCCAGAAGGTATTAAATGGTAATGCCTGCAGATGATTGAGAGTATATAGAAAATGAGACAACAAAAGGATGATTCCAAGATGTTTAAAGAAGTTGGTGATGCTACTGTCATCGAATTTGGATTTACTAATAGTTTTCCTTAAGATGGTAAAACAAAGATTAGTAGTAGCAGTTCACGAGCACCTAGCAGGGGAAAGAGGGTTGCTGAAGACTTTGACGGTGGTAGAAGAGGAAGTTTAAGAAGGAGTAGAGGAAGATATTCTTCTAGTATACATTCATTTTTTCCTCCTCCTACTACACCTGGTGCTCAACCTGGAATTCGTAATGCTATGGCTTCAGAACAATTGCATGATCAAGCAGATCTTGCAGTGGGCAGATGGTTTTATGATGCATGCATTCCATTCAATGCAGCAAATAGTTTTCATTTTTAAGCAATAGCAGATGCGATTGCTAACATCTGTCCTTAATACAAGATGCTCTCTTATAAGAAGTTGAGAGGAAAGATATTAGATCAGACCGTCATTGAAGTGCAGGAATACTGTTTGACTTTGAGACAGTCGTGAAAGGAAACAGAATGCACTATCATAGCAAATGGATGAACAGATAGGCGAGGAAGAACATTACTAAACTTTCTTCGATATTGTCCTAAAGGACTTATGTTTCTGAGATCTTTAGATATTCAGAAGAGAGGCACACCACACTACAGATATCTTACGAAAAGAATTTGATAAGGTTATGCAAGAGGTTGGGTTAGAGAATGTAGTCCAATTGATTACAGATAATGCAACTAACTACAAAGGAGCCGGGAAGGAGTTAGCTGATATTTATAGGACTTTCTACTGGACACCATGTGCAGCTCATTGTTTAGATTACATCCTTTAGGACATTGGTGAGATGGATGAAATAAAGGCAACAACTTAGTGTTGTCAAGATATTACAAAATTCATTTACAACCATGCATTTATTTTATGCATGATGAGGAGATATACAGAAAGTGCAAAGCTTCTTCAAACAACTGCAACTCGGTTTGCAACAAACTTCTTATTTGTACATAGTATTGTGAGACATAAGCAAGCTTTGAAGAGAATGTTCTCCTCAGATGAGTGACAACAATTTGCAGAGTTGCCTCAGAACAGAAGAATTAGAAAGTTGAATGAGATTGTAGAGACAGTTTTCAGAAGTACATTTTAGAATGCATGTGTTAGATTATTGAAAATTACCTATCCTTTAGTGAAAGTTTTGAGATTGACTGACAGCGAGGAGAAACCATCTATGGGCTACCTTTATGAAGCAATAGATAGGGCAAAAGAAGTCATCAGAAATAATTTTAATGGAAAAAAGAGAGATTATGTGCCCGTGTGAAAAATAATTGATAGTAAATGGAATAAACAATTGCATTAACCTATTCATGCAGCCTATTATCTAAACCAGTGTTATCCGTATCGTACGATATGGTGTGATACGTATCGTATCGTAAAGGGTCCCCGACCGAATGAAACCCGTGATTTTTCATTGGTTTCCTCTCTTCTTTTGGGTTTCTCAAGCTTGTTAAGAGCCGGTTTTCGCCTTCTTGGTGTTCAAAGCTCTAAAATCGTGCCCTACGGTGTCCGTGCAAGCCTCCAAACTCGGATTTAGGTATATTTTTAATGTTTTTTTCTATTTTTTTCTTTTCTATTTATTGTTTTTTGTTTTATTTTATATTTTTTTTATGATAAAATATGAAGTTATTAAGTGTGTGTATATGATTTTTATTGCATTCATGAAGTGGGAGACACTCCATTTGAGTGTTATTTGAAGATTGAGGATTTACGAAGTGCTTTTATTTTTAGGTTTTTGTTTGAATTAAAGTACTCCATTGAGATGGCAGGAAGGGGTGGTAGAGACTCCCATTATCGGTCTGATGATCCGGCATGGCAGTGGGGTATACCAGTTAAGGGTTCCAGGTTAAAGTTTAGATGCTTATTTTGTGAAAAGGTGGTTAGTGGTGGAATTTCAAAGTTAAAACACCACCTAACAGGAACTAGGAAAGAAGTTGCTCCATGCACAGGCAGAGTTAGAAGTGTGCCAGAAGGTATTAAATGACAATGCTTGCAGATGATTGAGAGCATACAAGAAAGGAGACAACAAAAAGATAATTTCCAGATGTGTGAAGAAGCTGATGATGCTACTGCCACTGGAGTTGGATTCACTGATAGTTTGCCTTCAGATCCTAAAACAGAGATTGGTAGTAGCAGTTCACGAGTACCTAACAAGGGAAAGAGGGTTGCAGCTGAAGACTTTGGATGTGGCAAAAGAGGAAGTTCAGGAAGGAGTAGAGGAAGAACTTCTTCTACCATACATTCGTTCTTTCCTCCTTCCACTACACCTGATGCTCAGCCAGGAATTCGTGCTGCTATGGCTTCAGAACAACTGCATGATCAAGCAGACCTTGCAGTGGGCAGATGGTTTTATGATGCATGCATTCCATTTAATGCAGCAAAAAGTTTTCATTTTCAAGCAATGACAGATGCAATTGCTAACATTGGTCCAGGATATAGGATGCCCTCTTATCAGAAGTTGAGAGGGAAGATATTAGATCAGACCGTGATTGAAGTGCAGCAATATTGTTCAATTTTGAGATAATCGTGGAAGGAAACATGATGCACTATCATGACAGATGGATGGACTGATAGGCGAGGAATGATATTGCTAAACTTTCTTGTATATTGTCATAAAGGACTCATGTTTTTGAGATCTCTAGATATGTCAGAGGAGAGGCACACTGCAAAGATCCTACGAGAGGAATTTGATAAGGTTATACAGGAGGTTGGGCTAGAAAATGTAGTCCAATTGATTACAGATAATGCAGCTAACTACAAAGCAATTGGGAAGGAGTTAGTTGATATTTATGGGACTTTCTATTGAACACCATGTGGAGCCTATTGTTTAGATCTCATCCTCGAGGACATTGGTGAGATGGATGAAATAAAGGCAGCAACTGAGTGTTGCCAAGATATTACAAAATTCATTTACAAGCATGCATTTGTTTTGTGTATGATGAGGAGATACACAAAAGGTGCAGAGCTTCTTCGCATAGCTGCAACTCGTTTCGCAATAAACTTCTTATCTGTACAGGACATTGGTGAGATACACAAAAGGACTCATGTTTTTGAGATCTCTAGATATGTCAGAGGAGAGGCACACTGCAGAGATCCTACGACAGGAATTTGATAAGGTTATGCAAGAGGTTGGGCTAGAGAATGTAGTCCAATTGATTACAGATAATACAACTAACTACAAAGGAGCTGGGAAGGAGTTAGCTGATATTTATAGGACTTTCTACTGGACACCATGTGCAGCTCATTGTTTAGATCACATCCTTTAGGATGTTGGTGAGATGGATGAAATAAAGGCAACAACTTAGTGTTGTCAAGATATTACAAAATTCATTTACAACCATGCATTTATTTTATGCATGATGAGGAGATATACAGAAGGTGCAGAGCTTCTTCAAACAACTGCAACTCGGTTTGCAACAAACTTCTTATTTGTACATAGTATTGTGAGACAGAAGCAATCTTTAAAGAGAATGTTCTCCTCAGATGAGTAACAACAATTTGCAGAGTTACCTCAAAACAGAAGGAATAGAAAGCTGAATGAGATTGCAGAAACAGTTTTTAGAAGTTCATTTTGGAATGCATGTGTTAGATTATTCAAAATTACCTGTCATTTAGTGAAAGTTTTGAGATTGGCTGACAGCGAGGAGAAACCATCTATGGGCTACCTTTATTAAGCCATGGACAGGGCAAAAGAAGCAATCAGAAATAACTTTAATAGAAAAAAGAGAGATTATGTGCCCGTGTGGAAAATAATTGATAGTAGATGGAATAAACAATTGCATCAACCTATTCATGCAGCAACCTACTATCTAAACCCATCATTCAGGTACTCGGCAACCTTCAAAAGGGACGGTGAGGTTAATCGAGGAATCATTGAATGTATCGACAAATTAGTCCCTGATGAGAGCATAGTAGATGCGAGAGATGGAGATATATGATAATGCTCTTCACTTGATGGGTTTGCCTGTTACAATTCGCAACCGCAGTACGATGCGTCAAGGTAAATTGTTTATTTTCATATTTAAGTTTCATCTTACATTACTGTAGATTATATCTATAATGTTTGTCTTTTTCTACCGATGTTTGGTAGAACAGGTTTAGAACTGATTATCCAAACCTTAAAGATTTTGCAGTGAGAGTCTTAAGCCAAACCTCTAGTGCAAACAGGTTGTGAAAGAAATTGGAGTGTTTTTGAACACATCCATACAATACAAAGAAGCGCAACAGGTTGGAACACAAAAGACTAAATGATTTAGTTTATATTCGTTGTAACATGCACCTTCGTGAAAGGTAATGTTGTATTACTTTCAAATTTTCAATTCAATATTGTTTAACTTCAGTCTTCAATTGTTAATATTATTTACTAATTGTTTATCTTTGTTTATCGTAGGCAATTAAAAAAAGTAAATAGAGAAGAAAGTCAGTTCGATCGAATAAGTTTGGATAATTTTGATATATTAGAAGATTAGGTTATGGAAGACACTCAAGAAAATGCCCTCCTAACTGAAGAAGACATTGCTTGGATTAATTTGAAAGGAGTGCAACAACATCAAGGAGATGAAGAATTTGATTTTCAAGAAGAAGGTGTCGCTGATGATGATGATGAGGATCTGCAACAAGGAGAAGATGAAAATTATTTAGTTGATGATCCTGATTACAATTTGTAAAATATAACTGTGACTGTAATCTGTATTTCATTTTTTGGATTCAAAATATGTAAATTTGGATGCAATTGTTCAATGTTGAATGCTCAATCTGTACTAAACTTACAATATATGAATTTAAAGTAATTACCAGAATTTTTCTGATTTTTTTAGATTTTTATTATTTTTTAATTAATTTTTGCATTATTTTAATACTAAAGTACGATACGATATGATACGCCCGTATCATGGAGCCCAGCGATACACAATACGGCACGTGTCAGTCTAAACCCATCATTCAGGTACTTAGCAACCTTCAAAAGGGACGGTGAGGTTAATCGAGGAATCATTGATTGCATTTATAGATTAGTCCCTGATGAGAGCATAGAAGATGCTATACATCGAGAGATGGAGATTTATGATAATGTTCTTCACTTGATGGGTTTGCCTGTAGTAATTCGCAACCGCACTACGATGCGTCAAGGTAATGTTTGTCTGTAGCAATTCGCAACCGCATCTTATATTCCTGTGGATTATGTTTTTAATGTTTGTCTTTTTCTACAGATGTTTGGTGGAACAGGTTTGAAACTGATTGTCCAAACCTTAGAGATTTTGCAGTGAGAGTCTTAAGCCAAACCTGTAGCGCAACAGGTTGTGAAAGAAATTGGAGTGTTTTTGAACACATCCATACAAAGAAGCTCAACAAGTTGGAACATAAAAGACTAAATGATTTAGTTTATATTTGTTGTAACATGCGCCTTCGTGAAAGGTAATGTTGTATTACATAAATGTTCAATTTAATATTGTTTAACTTCAATTGTTAATATTATTTACTAATTGTTTATCTTTGTTTGTTGTAGGCAATTAAAAAAAGTAAATAGACAAGAAAGCCAATTTGATCCAATAAGTTTGGATAATTTTGATATATTAGAAGATTGGGTTATGGAAGACAGTGAAGAAAATGCTCTCCTAACTAAAGAAGGCATTGCATGGATCAATTTGGAAGGAGCACAACAACAACATCAAGGAGATGAAAAATTTGATTTTCAAGCAGAAGGTGTTGCTGATGATGATGATGAGGATCTGCAACAAGGAGAAGATGAAGATTATTTAATTGATCCTGATTATAATTTGTAAAATATAAATGTATTTCATTTTTTTGATTCAAAATATGTAAATTTGGATGCAATTGTTCAATGTTGAATGCTCAATCTGTACTAAACTTGCATTATATGAATTTAAAGCAATTACCAGATTTTTCCAATTTTTTTTGGGTTTTTAAAATAATTTTTATTGTTTTTTAATTAATTTTTGTATTATTTTAATATTAAAGTACAATACGCCTGTATCGTGGAGCTCAACGATACAAGATACGATACGCGTCAGACAACACTGGCCTTTTCCAATATAAGATGGGGTCGACTACATGGATTCTTTGTTTTTAGAGAGCCCTATCATGTGCCATGTTAACAATTAACTCACAATAAGCTAGATCATTCTTTATTGTTTCTTTCCAACACTTTTATGGTCGTCCTCTACCTCTTTTAATACTTTCAAAATCTAGTTTTTCGTACCTTTTTTACAGGTTCTTCTTTTGATCTTATTTTATCCTCTATTGATGCCACCCCTAATTTGTTTCTAATAATCTCATTATGTATAAGGTCTTTTCTTATATGACCACTCATCCATCTCAACATCTTCATTTCTGTCACAAACATCTTTTGTACATGTTATGATTAACTGTCCAACACTCAGAACCATCAAACATGGCAGGACTAATTGCTACTCTATAATATTTACCTTTTAACTTAAATGGTATCTTCTTATCACAAAGAATACCTAATGCTCCCCTCCATTTTAACCAACCAGCATTAATTCTATGTGTAACATCTCCATCAATTCTTCCATCACTCTTAAAAATTGACCCTAGGTATTTAGAACTTTCTTTTGGGGGGATGCAAAAATATTATGTAGTTTTGCATTGTTATAGTGTTATTTATTTTAGGCTGTAGCAACTCATAATTTTGCCAATGTGAATGCTCTGTTTCTTTTGCAGTAAATAGGGTTTTATTTCATTCACACAAATTTTGTTGACTAGGATGTTGACTCACAAGTTTATGGTCTTGAATTCGATATTCAGGCCATGCATGAGGCTTCGGCCTTCCCCATCTTACCAAAAAAATGGCAGTTGCTACAAGTTATCTCTTTATACAAGAGGTGAGAACCACTCCGACAGATGATCCTTTCAGGATTTTTGTCACCTAATCTAGCCAATTTGGCCACCTAGAATGCTATGAAATTGAAATCTTGTTTAGTTTTAGAGATCTCGCCATGTCTGGTTTCAAGAAAAAGATTCAAAAGGAGGAAGATGGCATCGCATCCGGGATCTTTTCTTTGTGGTTTCTTCCCTCAAGCTTCACTCTCAGTGCAGCTTTAAGGGGATTGATCAAATCTGCTTTGAACGAGAGTAGATGTATGTATACTAGCTGTCATTCATGTTGAATTCAGAGACAGTTCAACGTTTACTGTTGGCGACATATTTGATGCACTTAATGTTTTCATGCTAAGTGGTAAATAATCTGTTTAAGCACTTTAAAATTTAAATATGCAACACAATATTTGTTTGATAGCGGTTTCACTATTGGTTTCATATTCACAAATGAAGGTAAAAATGCAGCATTACCAGCCTGCCCCACATCAAAGCAATCACGCAGCTTGGCCAAAGCTCTTCTGGCTAGAGGGTCCACATCAAAGAACCTTCGTATTGAAGGTCAAGAGTCTGATGCCCGGGGCTTGCGCATCTGATAGGTCTGCCTTACCCCAGCCTGCCAAGGAAGAGAAAGAAGACATCAAAAACAAGATAGTGATTCAAGTAAGTTTGCGCATTAGAAGTCAATCGTATCAAGAAATGTGCTTCTTTTGAAACACAAAGAACCTCTTCAAGGAAACCCGAGTGGCAAAGTGCGTACATCGCCGGTGGGTAACTTCTCAGGGAGGTTAAGTCCTGAGGCATCTGCTGCCAACACCTTCGTTTGCATCCTGTGCCATTTGGTTTACCACTGCAATGATAAGACTGAAGGACATGACTGGGATCTGGAATTGGAGAAATCTGGTCCATCCAGGAAGGCAAACTACACACTATCATATACAGATTAATTAACAGTAACAACAACCATGCCTCTTCGCACACTACATGGGGTCCCTACATGGATTCTTTGATGTCATAGTGTGCAATCTAGTAGCATGTAAGTAGTTATCGACAAAACATACAGATTATTGCACAAATAAAAATGCAGAAAATACATATTAAGAAATAATTGATCATTGTTCATCTCAAGATTGTATCATCTAGTTTTGTGACTCTGGTACAAATGTTCAACGGTTGCGTGTCGCAGAAAACTGAATTTAGAGGATACCATTCTTGGTGCCATTGAATATCTTTGGTCAGTTTAGGTGATGCCGTTCTTGGTGTTATTGCATCTCTTTGGCCAGTTTTGCAGCTGGACTTCATGCACACGTTTGATGAGGTGCCATGCAAATACATACTCTCTTCTTAACACGCGACTTCTTAATTCATGCCTCCTTGTGATCACTGATGCGTCGATGATGGGTTGGAGTTCCAGAACAAATCTCCATCTGATGAAGGCTTACTAGTTTCTTTTCTGGGTTACAGAGCCCTGCACACAGTCGATGTAGAAATTCTAGAGACTGAACATCAATACCTTTAAAGGGGATTTAAGACATCTAACAAAGTAATAAAATGTTTACAACTTATGATCTTCCTTCTCTAGAGGCAAGTTTAGGTACAACTATTGAATCTTTGAATGTTATGTGTTAGAATCCTTTTTCCCGACAGTTGAAGGCCATATTATAGAGGAAGGTGAAAAGGAACCAAGAGGTAGAAATTAGAATAGACTTGGTGAGGAACCAAGAGGTAGAAATTAGAGAAGATTTGGTGAGGATGCTTCTCAAACAAAACTCTGCAGTATAGAATGGAGAGCTTGACATGTGAAGTTGTAAAAGACCTCCAAGTTAAAGGCAACACACATGAATGTGACACCTCAGGAGCATTTTAATCACCATTGGATCACCATTTTGGTGACTCATAATCAGGGGTTTACCACCTAGCACCCTGTAATGGATTGATCGGCTTTGGTTGCAGACTCAACATGTGATGACAGTTCCCCGTTTACAAGTTGGAGTATCAAATAATTCCGTTGACCAAAAAATGATCTAATGACTCCATGAGGAGGTGCGATGTAGCACCCCTGATTGTTAATCGCAGGAATGGAAACTCATGGTGGTCCCCATAGTATTACTCTTCTATATTTAACTTTTCTATTGATATAACAGAAGCATTTAAAGAGAGAAAGATACAAGAGATTCAGTATTCTTGAGAGTAGTGTTACCTACTAACCTGAACACTTAGGAAGATCCCAAACAGCAATTGAGGAAGATGAACAACTTGTTTCACAAAGGGCCATACTGTGCTCATGGTTAACATTCATTGCAAGCATCCATGCACCAATTGTCACATCCTCGTTACTGAATATCCTAAAACTGAAAAATAAGCATTACAAGAGAAGCCAGATTAAAAAGAGATGTCCAATAGAATCAGATGCTCATAGCTAACAGGAGTTGTCATCAGAAAAAGAATCATTCGGCTGTTCAACAAATAAATAACTTTGTTTTTTGCGTTCTGCTTCCTTCATTTGTATCACACAATAAGCATCTTTGTTTTCCCACTGGATATATAGAAAATTTCTACTTCATAATCTAACTTCTTTGTGCTCCACTTGCAGCTAAAATAACTTTTCACTTTGTTGTATCATCTGGATATTAGAGAACATATAAAAATCTATGAAAGAGCTTCTAATTTTCTTCTCAATCCACACAACATAGCAGGTCCTCTGTGACAATAACAAATCACTTCCTTTTCATAAATGAAGTCTGTAATTTTCACCCTTGCAGTCCTCGGTTTGCAAAATAATCAAAATGGAATGTTTACTGTGAAGCCTAACCAATTCAATTTGTTGTCTTTACAAATGTATCCCAGAGGCTAAACCGAAAACATTCATCTAAAATGCAAAAAGACTCGACAAAACATAATGTATTGGAATAATCATTATTGCATGAGTAAACATTTCATTACTTATCTAAGTATGATATATGAAAGAGTCAGGAGTATGCTTGCCTGTCATTCCTCACTGCTACTAGGTTTGCAACGACCTCCACAGAAAGGGCATATATAGGACCATAAGCATGGAGAAAGTACTCAGAGCCAAGCATAGGTGCCAAGGGTTCATACCTACAAGAAACAAGTAAGATAAAAAATCTTTATCAGCCAAAAAAGCAAGGGGATCTTACAGTTCTCACGTAAAGGACAATGTCTAAGTATAAATCTTCAAAACTATGATTCAAGACAGTGCGGTATCACACAGTGAAAAACAGCAAACAAACCTTACCATTTGATTTTTGGATCAGTGAAAACCAGACCCTTTTTCATGCATCCAAGATAAGTTAAAGGGTGAGACCGCTCCTTCGCCAAAAGAAGTGAGAGACGATCTGACAAAACAAAAACCAAACAGAAGAAGAAATGAAGTGAAATGCCGTTGATGAGGATGCTTATTTTGCTGCAACGGTAAGTTGCAAAGTGAACCCCATTCAGTAGGCACTCAACAAACGTGGCTCCTTCATGGCCCTTGTTGGTGTTTCAGATCTGAGTTCTGACTCCGTATGGTTCATCCCACCCATTATAGTGTATAGCTACAGAAGTCCATATTGTTTTGCAGACTAAACACTGATGCAAACAAACTAAACCCCGTAAACAAAGTAGGAAGTTAGTTGTTCAAGGGTCAACCTGGTTGCAAAGAAAAACTCAAAGCACTCACTTTGCCACCCACACTTAATTTAAGACTCGTAGGAAACTTCTACTGCTATAAGATAAGGTAAGAAAGCGTGACTGAAGCATCCACCTCTATAGCTTCGCTACTTACATAATGGAGGTTTCCTTATAGGAGGTTTCCTCAACTGATTAAGGGTGGAACATAATACTGACTAATTTTCATGAGCAACTTGTTAGAAAATGGGCCCAAGTGCCCCGTCCCGACAGGCCCTACGGGCCCAGGTAGCATGCAGGGTCACTAGCCATTGGGGGGGGGGCAGTCAACCTCCTTTCTCTTCTTTTCTTTTCTCTTCTCTTCTTCTCCTCTTATATGCCTCATGTTCTCAAGTAATAGATTTTTTCAAGACTTTTGTGGTTAAATAATATTCATTTTTTAATATATTGTACTTTTATTGCATACGTTTTATTATAACTTTTTTCTAAGGCTTTTGTGAGTGATATTTTGAGGTGATATTTATCAATCTTCCACTGCCACATTAAAGCATCGTCTTTATTACATGGTATCAGAGTTACTTTACGATCATGAAAATATTATCCATCGGGGTTATCTAAGTGATTCGAATGTAGAACCTCTATCAATGTCAGACATTAAAAAAAAGAGGAATATAAAAGAAGTCATAAAACAATCCTAAGTGTGCTCATGAATAATCTAAATGAGCATACTAAAGACACTTTTGACCAATTTCATCAACGCTAAAGAAGCATGAGAATATTTAAAAAAATATAATGTTCAAAGCGATGTGACTCATAGAATGACATTAAGAGACAAATTGGTGCACTTAGACAAGGAGATAAAAGGATAAACGAATTTTTTGGAGAATACTCTAATGTTTGAAACCAATTATATAGTTATAAAAAGAAATATACATAATGTCTTACTGAGAGACAATGTCAAAATAATGAGGATTTCGTATACCAATTTCTAAGAAGTCTTCGGGAAGAATTTGAAAGGGTAAGATTATCTCTCGTTCATATAAAACCTTTCCCTACAAAAGAAAGATTTTTACTGATCTCCAAATGGCGAAAACAAGAATGAATGAAGTTAGACTTCAAAGAGACACCGTCTTGCCGTATCAAAACTCAAAGTAAATATGAAGGCTTATCAACCTCCTCATTTCAAAAGTGAAGAATGAAGAAAAGACATTATTTGCCACCATTGTAGAGAGGTCGCACATATAAGTCCAAATTGCCCAAAGTTGAAAAGAAAGGTGGCATTAGTAGAACAACAAGTTTCATCCTCTATAGTTGCACTCGAAGAAAAGATAAAAAGATTTGAAGCACAAATGAAAGACAAAACAACAATAGGTACGGTCTATTCTTCTTTAACTAACCAAGTTTAAGGTACGATTTCTTGGATTCTTTATTACGGTGCCTCATTTCATATGATTTATAATGAAAATATTTTAAAAACATGTGTTGGAAAACCCTTATCATATGTTTATACTACGGATGAAACATAATTAAATGTTGATAAAATTGGTGACTTGCAAAAGAAATTTTTTATAGTTTCCAAAATTAGTGTTGTTCCAAAATTAAATTTAAACTTATTTTTCGTATCCCAAATTTTGGATAAAAATTGTGTTATAACTTTTTCATCCATGTAATGTAGCGTAAAAGATCGCCTCTCGAAGAAGGTGATTGGTTGTGGTCATAGGGAGGGCGAACTTTATATTATGAATTACCTACATAGCATAGGACATCTAATGTTTTGACTAGTGATGCTCTTCTATGACATAAAAATTAGGACATCTTAATATTCACAAGTTGTATCAATGTCCTCTTAGAATAAATAATATTAAAAACTTTTCTTGCAAAGATTGTGCACTTTACAAAATGCAACATCTACCCTTTTCAAACAAAATGCATATCTCCACAAAAACATTTGAGATTATTCACTCGGATATATAGAGACCGACACTTGTTTTATCAAAAAGAGAGATCTCCTACTATGTCATTTTTATAGATGATTTTAATAGATATACATGGGAATATCTTTTAAAGGCCAAGTCTGACGTTTTTCAAAATTTTGTGATATTTCACAATCTTGTAAAAAATTAATTTTATTCCGAAATTAAGATTTTTAGATTAGTCTCAGGAGGAGAGTTTATGTTCAAAGAATTTAAAAACCATCTTCACAAATTTGAGATTGTGAATCAAACTTCTTTCACTAAAACTCCTCAACAAAATAACATTTTGAAACATAAATATCATCATATTTTGGAAACCACAAGAACGTTGTTATCATTTAGTGGTGTTCCTAAAAATTTACAGACCAAAGTCATTATGACTTCTATTTACCTAATTAACTTAATGTCATCTTCAGTTTTACAAAATATGTCCCCTGTAGAAAAACTCTTTCAACTTTCTCCTAATTACTCTACACTTCGTGTGCTTGGATGTAAATGTTTTGTTTATACTAACAAAGATTATAAGCTTTCTTCTTGTGCCATAAAATCTATTTTTCTATGGTATAGGATAAATAAAAAGGGATATAGATGCTATGATTATAAAAATGACAAACTCTATATATCAAGAGATGTCAAATTCTTTGAAAATAAATATTTCTTTAAAGGAATGAATGACGCTCATCCTATTGATCAGTCGTCATACTCCTTAAATGATGTCCTAGGGAATGATATAATACATGTTGAAAATGAGTTTGATGAACCTATGATTTCAATACAGTCAATTACACCCTTTGATTAATATTACACTAAAAGAACTCAAAATGACTTCCCATCAATGCCTCGAAAGACTAGTCGAGACTCTAGACCCCCGGAATGATTTGTTTCCTATGACAGTTTTATACTAAGACATAGAGCCTTAGTAATCAATATTTCTGCTATAAAGAAACTAAGAAATTTTAAGAAAGCACAATCATCACAAGATTGGATTTATGCTATGAATCAAGAATTAAATGCCTTATACATAGCTGAAACTTGGGATATTGTGACTAGACTACAAAACAAAAAGACAATAGGTTGTAAGTGGGTCTATAAAGTTAAAACAAATGGTGATGGATCCTTAAATCGTTATAAAGCAGAAGCTAGATTGGTTGTCAAAGGGTATTCACAAGAATATGGGATTGACTATGAGAAAACCTTACCTAAAAACTAAGTTCTATGTGTCAAAAGAGCCTTATATGGTCTCATACAAGCTTCTAAAGCTTCGTTTAATAGAATGACTGAATTCATGACATTGCATGGTATTGTTATTCTTTTGCTCTACGTCGATGATATGATTATTACATGTAGTGATAATTTTGGTATCTAGTAAATCAAGCATGGTAGTATATTTGAAATGAATGATCTTGGTCAACTTTCTTATTTTCTTGGCATTGAGGTAACTCGTGATGAAAGAGGTTTCTTTTTATCGCAAATTAAGTTTACTAATGATATTGTTCTTAGATCAGGCATTACAGATGACAAAGTTGTTGAGACTCCTGAGATAATCAACCAGAAGATGCGTCTAATTGATGACAAACTTTTGAGTGATCCCATACTTATAAACAGATGGTTGGAGCACTCACTTATCTTACCATAACACGACTAGATATTGCTCACGTCATTCATATTGTAAATCAATTTTAACATGCACCTATCTCAGTGCATATGAGTGTTGTTATGAAGATTGTTTATTATATTCAACAAACCTCAACCAAGGGAGTATTTCTATATCTTTCTCTTTATCTCAGTTCCTCGCATATACTGATGCTAATTAAGGTGGTCATGTGAATGATAGACACTCTACAACCGGCTACTGCATATTCATTGGTCACTTTCTCATTTTATGGAGATACAAGAAACAACAAAATATATCTCTTTCCTTTACCGAAGCTGAGTATCGTGTCATGGCCAACACAACTACCGAACTAAGTTGGTTGCGACGACTACTTCAGGATTTAGGCATAAAATTAGAAGCTCCTCTAATCATATTCTGCGATAACAGACACTCTACAACCGGCTACTGCATATTCATTGGTCTCTCTCTCATTTTATGGAGATGCAAGAAACAACAAAATATATCTCTTTCCTTTACCGAAGTTGAGTATCGTGTAATGGCCAACACAACTACCGAACTAAGTTGGCTGCGACGACTACTTCAGGATTTAGGCATAAAATTAGAAGCTCCTCCAATCATATTCTGCGATAACAAAAGTGTTATGTATATAGCCAACAATCATACCTTTCACGAAAGTACAAAGCATATCGAGATGGACTGTCACTACGTTCGTGAAGAGCATCTATAAGATAATTTAATATTACAGGTTGTAAAATGTAATTATCAACTTGCATATGTCTTTACCAAGTCATTACCTGCTCCTCGATTTCGGTTTTTGATTGCAGGTCATGGAGCTGTCAGTTTGAGGGGTATTAGAAAATGGGTTCAAGTGACCCTACCCGATATGTCCTACGATATGTTATCAATAGCGTGCTATAGCACACACTATAGCATTTTAGCAGGAGAAAAAACGCTATAGCGGGTGACCCTTAGTGGGCGACCCGCCAGAGCCGATATAGCGCCGCTAACAGCGCTGTTAGTGGATAGCGCTGTTAGTGGATAGTATTTTTAATACATATTAGATCGGGTCGATCCAATTGGATCAACCCGATCCAAATTAAATAAAAGGTTAGTAACCTCGCCGCTAACGCAGATGAGGGTTTCTCTCTCTCTCGCCTTTCCCTCTCCCGCCTCTCTTCATCTATCACTCCCGCCTCTCGCTGCTGCTATCTGCCACCACTATAGGTACGCTTGGCAGGTGGTTAGTGCAAGGCGAGAAAAGCTCTCACGCTTCACTTGGGTGGTTAGTGGAGGATATTTCTCTCGTAAAGTGCCTAATTATTACTGAAGTATGTAAAGTTGTTATGGGGTTTAATCTGTGCATTTGCAGTTGCGATCCTTGTCGACTCCTAGTGAAATACCTCAGAATGAAGACATATTGGGGATCTTTCTTATGGCATGCGAGGTCAAGATGGTTAGGTTGAGCGTCATTAGTCTTTCATGTCTGGAGAAGCTGATTGCACATATGTTGTTTCACGATATGCTATGAAGGAGATACTAGCTACATTAAAAGACATAAGTATGTTACTGTGTTTTTTTGTAGTTTTCGTTGTTTGTATCGGATGTTGGTCTTCTTCATGGCAGGCACCTAGATTACAACTTATGTGCTTTTGTCTATATGTTTTTCAACAATGTTTACACTGTTTCTTTTGCTGTCTTTTTGGATGTAAGAGTAGGGTTGGTGGCATCGAATAACTGACAAGGATGACTAAGCTCTGACTCTGAGTAACAACTTTCACTAGTAGACCTCACTCGGCTTCATCTGTTTTCTTTTCCTTTTTCCTTTAGGTTTATCATGTGTTTAAGGTCACGTAATTCTTTATTTACCTTAAGAAAAGGTCAAATAATTCTTGTTTGCAAGTTCTTATCTATACACCTCTCTAGTCTTGTTCTTTATGGTTCTTCATTTCATAAGTTTCTAACATGCATCCATCTTGATTCTTCAGCATTCTAAAATGGCAGATGATAATGTTCAACTCAAAACACTCCAAACTATTTTCCTAATATTTCAGTCACGCGGTATCATTCTTAGACTTCTTGAGAATAGTCGATCCCCATATAGCATACGCAAGTAAGACGTCTTTGGAAACTTATGTCCACGTTATCCACACATTCACTTGGTTTATTTTGGTTTGGATATTTGATTGACTCTTTAAAATTGTCTTGAATCACAGTACTGCAGCAACCACGTTTAGACAAGCCTCGACACTGATTTTTTATCATGTTCTTCATGCAGAGTCTTTTCCAGGTGGTAAGACTAGTCTAGGAAGTCACGTATCTCGTATCTACTCTATCAATGGTGATGTTAGTCATGGTATTAATAATTCAGTGTAAGTTGTCTTTTGCAATTTAAGGTATCACTTGTTCAAGGATGATGCCTTTCAAGGTTTCAGTGACCTATGTCACACGGTTGCGGGTGCGGGATACGGTAAATTTCAAAAATTTTGGGTGCGACGACACGGCTAGGGTATATAATATTATATATTATATGTAATATTCAAGCTACATAAATCAATCATAATACAACTAGTATTTGTTAATTTTGGGTACACGTAGGTATCAATTAGCAAGTTCCCTCATAATGATCTGAAACTTACAATGATTTTATGAGTTGCAAAATATCCAAGTTATGGATTCAAAGAGTTTCCAGATTTTTGTAGGATATAGCATATACTAGTATTTGTGCTAGGATCCACTAGTAATGTCATACTCTTCTGTTCTATTGATCTGTCAATGTTCCTGGTCTTCAAATGTGTTTGGTGACAGAGATTATTCTATGCAAAGGCATACAGTATGGAGTCAAGAATCCAATCAGATTGAGAAATAAGAAACCAATTGTCCGCACCCAAAATCATTCAAGCTAATATTGTATACAGCTACAATAGCAAGTACACAACTTTATATTAAAGCAAAACACATAAATGGTAAACAACTACTAATTTCATCATAATACACAAATCAATCTTCATTATCCTGACCCATTTATTCGTGAGTTACAAAAAAAAATTGCATTTTTTTGCCATGCCGCACCGACACAGTGTCGGTGTCGCACCAGTGTCGAGGTTGACACTCCACCCCTTAGAAGTGTCAGTGTGACTTAGTCAGTGACAAGGTAATTTTCTCCAATGAATTTTGTTAGACTTTCTCTAGCAGACTTCAAATCACAGTGTCATCTGGATGATGATTATCGACATATACTGGAAATGCATATGACACAAAAGAAATTTAGGCATTGTATGACATACTTTAAAAGATAAGTTGAGGCTTTGCATTTCGTTGTGGAAATTCCATCATTCGAAGGATTGAGTCGCTGTTTGGTGAAAAACCTAAGAATGTTTAGCATAAATAGAGAAACCATTATAAAAGAAGTGGTTGTGTTTCTTGATATTTCTTATAAATTAGAGAACCCATTATATATATATATATATATATATTAATCATAAATAAAAGTGTACCACTAAATCCACTATACCCCGCTACCGCTATATAAGGGTCGACCGCTAACAACCCGTTAACCGCTATTGATAACATAGGTCCTATGGGCCAGCGCCACCAAGGCCAAGGCCAAGGCCTGTAGGGCCACTAGCCATTGGGGGGTTGGCTCCTTTCTTTCTCTTCTCTTCTCTTCCCCTTCTCTTTTCTTCTTCTCCTCTTCTAGGGCCACTAGCCATTGGGGGGTTGGCTCCTTTCTTTCTCTTCTCTTCTCTTCCCCTTCTCTTTTCTTCTTCTCCTCTTCTATGCCTCATGTTCTCTATAAATATGGCTTTCGTATAATCGATTTTTTCAAGCCTTTTGTGGCTAAATAATATTTTTTAATATATTGTGCCCTTGTTGCATATGCTTTATTATAGCCTTTTTTCTAAGGCTTTTGCGAGTGATATTTTGAGGTGATATTTATAAATCTTATGCTATAACATTGAAGCATCGTCTTCGTTACACAACTTACCTGGCCTTAAATAGATGTCATCATCAGCTTTGACATAAAAGTCAGCATCATAAAGTCCATAAGCTGATCGGAAAAACGCTAACCTACAAAAGAAAACGATGTAAGAATTAAAAAGCTGACGACATAAGCCAAGATGCATGTAGTGAAGATCAAAAGTACTCACGTTTTGTGAGGAAGGTTTTTATATTCTTCCTCAACATCCAAAAGCATGAAGTCATCGTATTCCTCAATCTCTTTTCTGAGATACAACATCTTTATCTGATCGCGTGTTTTTCCAATCACAAACCTGAAGACCAAATTTGTTGTTTCCTCCAGACTGCATGAATAATGGAGGGAAGTAATAAGATTCTCATACACATTTCCGGGGAAAGGGAATCAGAATTATTGGCATGGAAACTAAGTCCTAACTGTGATCCTATTACATTGAGAAAAAGAAGACTTTGCTCTCTCTCTCTCTCTCTCCTCTCTCTCTCTCTCTCTCTCTCTCTCTCTCTCTCTCTCTCTCTCTCACACACACACACACACACACACACACACACACAAACTTCACCATCTCCACAAACAAGTAATAAATCACAGAAATCATTCAGAAGCAATGATTTCCGCAAGATAATTATGCCACTATCATAAAAAGTAGACGATTTCAGTGAATTTCATTCACTGAGCATATCCCGGCTGATGGAAATCAGAAACTACTGTAGAGGATTCAACTGTCAGCATTACAATTCTGAGCCCTCATTCTTAAAGTCCTTGCGCGGGCAATGAAGATATGAAATTCGTCTAGCAGCAAAAGAGAATCCACCACCAAGGATCCAAAAAATTGTGAAAAACTTTAGAGATTTGTAAAGAAGGGATCGAGAAGCAGGATTACCGTTGAAGCCCATCTCTATCGGATGGCATCCACGTCTTCCTCAACGCCCTCCGCCTCCCGACTGACCCAAATCCGGTCTGGATCCCGACAAAGCCCATCACCTTCCGCCGATTGCTCCCAGCGGCACTTTCCTTGCCGGAACCCCAGTTGCCTCCGGCGAACGAAACCGAGACAGTCCTGACGTCGAATTCCCCGCATTTGGAGCTGGATTTTGGCCGCAAGGTGCCGATCGAACCAAAGAGGATTCCGGCGACGCCGACGGCGAGGCACAGGAGAGAAACAACCGGCCTGAGGAGGCACGATCGCCAATAAGGACGGTGATGGAAGACCCTCCGGTTCATGGCAACTCTAAGCTTTAGGAAAAGGAAATGTCGCTCTAGGATTAGGATTACGATCAATGTGGGATTCTCAAGAGGGATGGAATCTTCAATTTCCGAGAGACCGAGAGAGAGAGAGAAATTGAAGTAGCATTCACGGCTGCAGCAAGTAACTTACCAACAACGTCACACGCGCGCGCGCACACGAATCGTCATCGCAATACTTAAATAACGTTAAGATCCGTCTTAAACGTCGGTGTCACCAGACCCCTGGTTCTGGTTCGGGTATCAGTTTCAATTTCATTTGCAAAGTAGGAGAAACCGAAGTGACTTTAAAACTACAAGAAACCTTGAAACTGCCGATTGTGAACCACCGGTTCCGACTTGATCCCCCAATAACCGGAGCCACAATCGAAGCATGGGAGTTCTTGATTCTGGTTCTTCTCATTGAAGGAGCAGTTTGAGTCCCTGTAGGGCAGAGTTCAATCAGGCCACTTTCACTCACACACCTATATGTATATATATATATATATATAGAGAGAGAGAGAGAGAGGTAGGCAGTGATAATACATAATGTCCTCACGCATCCAAAAAATGTTTTTAGGTGCACACATTTTCATCACAGATTTGAATTACTTTGTATTTAATAATGTACATCATATATTAAACATGAAATAAAAGAGTACAAACAATAATTTAAATCTCTACTGTTAATACCAAAGAGCAAATAATAGAGATGTTTAAGTATTTTTATATACTTAAATACACTATATATATCCATCGAGAGAGACACTTCGTGTGAAAAGGTGAAAATCTATCATGCATGTATTGCTAAGACAGTTCAGATGAGGGAGAAAGGTAGTAGGGATGACAATATTGGGCTTAAGCAAAGCGCTGAGGAATTACCCAAGTGAATACGAGATAAGAAATACATGATATTGAACTTTTCAAAACCTTAATTAATTAACCTCAAAAGTTTTCGATTAACTGATTCCTACTTGCCCTTGAATAGTGAAACAGGGAAGGAGCACAAAATTAAGGTTCGGGTGTGAAGGCTCAGCATCAAAGAACACTCCCGACCCAACCCTAACAGAGAGCGTGTTACATAATACACCACTAGAACACTATCATGAAATGAGGCATGCCAGGTTTTAAGAGAGAGATTAGTTGTCAGTAAATCAACCCGATCCTTTGTGATGGAGAGCAAGAGTTTCTACGTTCACCAAGTCATACTGTAATATATAGTTGAAGAACATGATATATGTTAGATCTAAACACATCTCAATCATTCATCTTGAGTATCTTGGGTTGATAAGATATAGACATGACTAGTTTAGAACGGGCTTGATGGTTTGAACCCGAACTGAACGGGTCAAACTAGTCCAGATACGTAATGGGAACCGAAGATTCCCTGTTTGATTATGATTTGTAATTTTTGGAAACCGATTCAAAACCAAAACCAACATCTTCAAATTATGGCTCATTAACCTGAAACGAACGGGTCAAACTAGTCTAAGATACTAGCATGAATCCAAATTGGTTCTCTATTGTACTCAATACTTGTCTTAACCTACGTTCAATAATTATTTTCCATAATTTCATAGTATAGCTCATTAACTTGATACCCTGATAATTCATACAATTTTGAATGTCTCCCTTGTTCTTATATATGAGTATAAGTATAGTCACTCTCCATTCTTCGGGCATCTTATTTCATTAAATAGTCTTGTGAGTATTTCTCCTAGTATTTTCCAAACTTCTATAAGAATATTATATAATCCTACTGATTTAACACCCTTTAAATGTTTAAGAGCCTCTTTGACTTCATTTTTTTGAATATATCGGTAGAAATTGTGGTTTATATTCTTTTCTAATTTGGTTAACTCTCCTAAGCTCATACTACCATCTTTATTTTCATTAAAAAGCTTATAAAAATAGTTTTTCTATCTATTTCTTATATCATTATTTGCTACTAGAATTTTTTCGTCATCATCTTTGATTCATCTCATAGAATTAAGATTTTTAGTTTTCTTATCTTTCACCTAGCTATCCTAAAATTATTTCTTTTACCCTCTTTTGAGTTGAGTTTTTTATATAAATCCTTTCAAATTTTATCTTTTGTTTCATTGACAGTCTTTTTTGCTTTCTTATAAGCCTCTAAAGTTTCACAAGTTTTCTTAGCATAATGTAATTTGTAACATGTTCTCTTTACCTTTATTTTATTTTGTACTACTTCACTCAACCACCAAGCTTCTTTTTATTTCGGTACACCTTCCTTAAATATAGCTAATACAACTTTCGCCACTTTTCCATATATCACAGAGTGTACCAACATAAATCCAAACATTTCCTTAAAGGACTTTCTGTTTAAATATATCTTCTTTCTCACTTTTGAAGTTCCACCATTTAGTCTAAATAAATCGATGCACTCTTTTCTTCTTTGTCCAATTTTTTATTTATAAATCTATAACTGCAAGTCGATGTAGGATGGTTAAGCTTTCTCCTGGAATTACCTTACAATCTTTATAACACGCTCTATTTTTTTTCTACAAATAAAGTAATCAATTTGTGTTTGTGATAAGCCACTCTTATAAGTAATTAAATATTCGTTTCGTTTTTTGAAGATTGTATTGACTATAAAGAGATCAAATGCTATAGCAAAATTTAAAATCTTCCTACCTTCCTCATTTATATCCCCAAAACCAAAGTTTTCATGAATCCCTTGATATCCTAATGTCTCTTTACTGGCATGTCCATTTAAGTCTTCTCCTAAACAAATCATATCCCTTTGTGGAATCTTCTGAATCACCTTATCTAACTTTTCCTAAAAAGTTGTCCTTATACTATATTCTAGTCCTACTCGGGGTGCATAAGTACAAACTATATTCAAAACCTTTGCTTTTAATACTAAAGTCAACATCATGATTCAGTCACCATATCGTTCTATGTCTACTACACTATCCTTTAAATCTTTATTTATGATAATACCAACTCCATTTCGAGCATTTTCCTTACTTGAGTACCATAATTTAAAACATATATCCTCTATCTCCTTTCCTTTTTCTCCAACCCACTTTGTCTCTTATAAACATAGAATATGAATCTTTCTTTGAATCATAGTATCTATCACCTCCATTAACTTACTGGATAATGTTCCGATATTTCAAGAACCAATACAAATCTTATTATCTAGGACTAGCTTCCTTACCCCCCACATTCGTTTATATTGAAAATGTGGAGACTATCTCTGTAAATTATTCGCTACATTAAGATGACAATGTAGCGGGACTAACTTCTTTACCCACACCCGTCCATGATGTGATAATACTCTTTGCAATTGATTCACTACATCCGAATGAAAATGTAGTGGGCCTTACTTATCACTACTTTCGGGCTCTACAACGCGTGGCTAGGCGGGGACGCCAAAAGCAATGCTCATAATTTATGTAATCCATAAAAATCCGACAAAGTTTTACACTGGTTGTTGTAAGTTTAACACAACCCTCCTCCTTTATTTAGGCTTGAGACCGATACCGACAATACAAGGATGATCCCTTACATGGGTGGAGTTAAATGTAAACATTCAATAGATGGTCAAAAATTTACCAAATCAGCAAGAAAGAATTGCATGAGACAATGGGGTCATGTCACAACGGAACAATGTCTTCTCTAGGCCAATATTCAAGCATATGTCAATCGAAAACAAAACGTGAAACATCTCCAACTTAAGAAGTTAGCTCAAAAAGAAAAAAGATCCTAAGAAATTTATCTAAACACTAAATAGCTCAAAAAGTTCGCTCTTTAGGAGAAGTAAATACAAAGGGAAAATTTTAACACAAAACCAGGAAGGAGTGAGCCTCAACAAAAACATCATAAGTAACAAAAGTTCAAAATCATCCCTAGAAACAACACACTTAAGGAAAAGCAACATTTTCATAACGTACGAGTAGTATAAGCCCAAGAGTTCTGCCACACCATCTCTTTTTCTCCCTTCTCATTCTCAAAGTTAATTTCGAACATCTTAGCAAAATTTTGACCAAGACGATGTGAAGTGGCCCCTTGGACACCACGACCAGTAGTAGGTATAAATTCCTAAAACAAAAACAAACAAACTTAAAACCATATAGAATAAAATAAAAGGAGAAACCACAAACTGGAATTACTCCAATATACCATAATATTCCACTTAGCCAATAAGAACCATAAAATATTAGTGAAGTACCTCTGCACTCGTTGTATATAGGCCACCTGCAAACTTCTCCAACTCACTTTTATTTTCCTTAATCACAGGAATAGCAAGAAATTCTTCATATATTCTTCGGTATAGTTCCAATATTTGGAGAACCTGGAAAATGTAGATTGTAAAGACAATTAAAAGGAACACAACATAACAAAAAACTCTCCAGCTTAACACATTCATGTATTATCCAACAATTTTCGCAGCTCCGTAAACATTTTTTGTCTAGATGAAAGGTGCACATGCCTAGAACACCAGATTCACAAACTTCATTTATCAGCAATAAAACACTGGAATGTAGGGGAAATCAACAATCAAGTGGGATATTCCTCTATCCAAAAACTATGTTGCATTGTTTAAGTCTTTAACTTGAGAGCCTACAACTCATACTAATGTTCTTTTTGTTTTGCATAAAGATGGAACTATGACCAAGTGATGTGTTTTGGATGTTGCTTACATGTTTCTGTCCTTCTCACTACCATATCACTTCTTGTCATTCTCTTCGTATGTTTTGGCCTAACAATTTTATGTTTTTTCATGTTACATTTGATGTTTAGATCTTTTCTTTATTTGCTTGCAAATTTTTCTCATCCCTGATCTCACATTATTTTTTGGCTTCTTTGTCTTTTGTGTTAATTCTTTCTTTATTCAATGAAGAAAAATATTATATGATCCATTATCATTCATTGTTGTGCATATCATAAACCTGTTATGATATGGATTCAATATGATATTTACAATATTTCATCTAAGAACTTAATTGCTTATTCACCTGCTCCCACATAACTTTACTAAGTAAAATGCCTGCCATTTTCCAGCAAGGACAACAGATCTGAAAAATTCACATGCTGCGCAATAGTATTGCAATGATAAACTCCTTCAATAGAAACTCACAAACCAAATTTCTTTTAAAGAAGGCAAATAATTAGTAAAGTTTCTGACTGTCTCCATTTAAAGTAGGATTTCCATAAATGTGTTGCTGCAAGTGGTACGAACAACATTTAAATACCTAGACAGCCAATTAGCGAGTATAGTTTTAGCAAAATTCAGTAAAAGCATTACCTCCTCGTCTGTTTCAACTTTTGTTGCAAAAGTTGTGTCCCTCTTGCCAAAGAAATTAACGGCTCTTATAACAAGTTCGACAAAAATTAGAATATAAATTATTCCAGCCTTTTATTTGACAGCATATTTCAACCTCAGAAATATAAATATAAGTTGTCAAAATTTGAAAAAGGGGCTACATCCCATAAACTGCTCATATTGTTAGATCGAAACAGCCCTACAATTATAGACTTACTGCAAAATGCACCACACACGGCAAGCACAGAAAGACCATTCTGGTAACATTATTCCACAACTACACTACCTAAAGCAACATGTGGAAAGTCAGGAGTTAATTCATCACTGAAGTTTCAGCAGGTGAAATTATAATACACCTAGTTTTAAGTAAATCTCAAAGAACCACTGGGAAATCAATAACTACGACTACTTCCAGTCAGGAAAAAGGAAAACATGCTCGACTTCAAAGTTTAATAGGACGCTGCAAATCTTGATAACCATAGTGCAACACTAAGCCAGAAAAAAAAACATCATATTTAGACATGTTTAGTCAATGACATCCAAATCGGTTGTTTTAGTGTTTTAGTGCTATTTTAGTATTTTTGATATTTTAGGTATTATTGTTTTTGTCTTTTATTACTAAGGGCATTTTAGTCTTTTTATGTTTACCAGTATACGTTAAGAGTTTTGAGTAATAGAGAGAAGGAAGGGGCGGCCTCCATTGGAGGGCCTGTCCCCTTTCCCGATCTCCACCATTTTTTCTCCACATTTTTCTTGA
Organism: Brasenia schreberi; assembly: GCA_036023115.1. Classification (NCBI taxonomy): domain Eukaryota; kingdom Viridiplantae; phylum Streptophyta; class Magnoliopsida; order Nymphaeales; family Cabombaceae; genus Brasenia; species Brasenia schreberi. The sequence goes on along the minus strand of JAYKKT010000070.1, from coordinate 1,299,657 downwards.
TTGTTTTCTCGTTTTCCATGTATGATTGTACGCTGCGTATTTGTCTGTGATTCTCAACAATCCACTCTCCTACACTGGAGGTTGCAGGAGAGATCTCCTCCTTTATGCAATCCTCCTTTCTGCAATGGAGGCAATTGCCCTGGTTCGTCGCAGCCTCATGGCAAAGCTGAACAAACAACCGTTGTTGAATTCATATGCATGTTGGACCTTCGGGTACGTTGAACCATTTCATAACCTAATCACCTTCAAAATGAATATGGTACTACTGAAATTAGTAGTGAAAGGGAGGGCTCTATATGAACATACATTTCCACGACTAGCTCATAAGATGGCATTAATTTGAGGGAGTACTTTTATAAACCAGGATGATATATCTGTTGTTTCAAGAAATATGAAAGACAATAAAAAACTTGTCATAAGCTAAGATATATACTTGGATTGATCATTGACCCTCTAACCATTCGATGTCGACTTGTGGGCCTAGGTGCTGAGAAAGCGTAGATCTACCTTGCCAGACTGTCAAAGATCCTCAGGTAGAAACCACCCACAACGAAGTCACCAGTAACACTGAAGTGGGAAGAAATGAAAATGCTATGACACAGTAGGCAAGGCATGGCACCAGACCACTGTTTCTACTTCATATTTGAGGACCAGATGTACCAACGAATAGGATGTTGGTGTCAGTCAAGGTGTGACCAAGAACTATTCATCTACTATTCCTAAAAGAAAAAGAAAGAAAACTAAGTTCAGTCTTTCATGAGAACAGGCTTTTACGAGAGGTTCATTGACAATAGTGACACTGTGTACATTTATAACAAGATCCAATAAAAGCGTAAATACAAGTGAAAGAAGAACAAAAGAACAACAATGATGAATAAAAAAAAGATCCTCAACCAAAAGAAGACGACCCATCTCTAAAAGTTTCAAAGAAATTAGGAAAAGATAATTAAGGCATTCAGTGATGATCGATTGTTGTGGATCCGAAAAAGGTCTCTCTGGATCCAATTGGCAGACCAAGCCAAGATATGTAAGATAGAGAAGTCGGTTCTTGGCACCAGTGCGGTGAATGTTGGTGTTCTTGCAAAGTATTTGAGTTGATCAAGGTTGCAGTAACCCAACGACCCCGTGATTAACTTCAAATGTTGTATGCTTTTTTATATGTATTTTTTAAATAATAGGGTAAGTTGTTTTGATAAGTTTGAAAAGCTAATTTTATGTTTAACTTTTGAATTTAAAAAGCAAAAGCATTCTCGTAAGATTTGGTGCCCAGAGTAAAGCTACGAGAGAAAAAAAAAGAGACGACACCCAACTTCAAATGAGAGACAGAGTTTATGTTACTTACCACAGTAAACAAAGCTACATTAGTTCGGAAGATTTCTATTCTTACGGTACTCATTTACATGCAATATTCTATTTTTAGTTTGCAGGATTTCTATTATGTACTCATTTGTGATACAAGTGATCTCATCAGTCATTATAAATTCTTTGGGGAGGTCCATTTCATCAGAGTGAATGTTGAGCTCAAGTTGAGCATCCCAAATAAAATGATCTGTCGAAAAAGGTTCTCTCGTTGGAACCATCACGTTCCCCCTTGTCTGAGTTGAGGCAATGGTTAAACATGTGGAGATGACATCGATTCCACAAAATGTCAGGAGAAACTTATATCTTTTAAACTAGTCTTACTGCTATATCCAATCAATTCTGGGTATCTTATTAAGTTATGGTTTCTCATAGGCTGTCTTTGTTCTCAACTTTGTTCATTGTAAGCTTAAGAAGATATATTTATGCAGTTTTTTAATGTTTCTTACAGGTAATGAGGTTACTAGAAGCAAATTGGGAGTGACACTAATAGAGACAAAATGAGAAAAATTATTTGAGATTAGTTTGGACACGTAGAACAACAACCAAAGGAAGTTCCGATAAGAAGGTACGAGAAACTAGATTATCAAAATATTAAAAGAAGAAAAAAGACCACAAAAATATCAAAAAGAAACAATAGAGAATTATCTAGCTTATGTTGAGTTAATTGTTTACATGGTACATGATCGAGATTCATGGAAACAAAGAATCCACGTAGCAAACCTCGTCTAGTTTGGGAAAAGGCTTAGATGTTGTATTGTTGCTAAGGTAACAAAAACATATAGGACCATCGTCTGTATTTGAAGCTATTCCCTTCATATTTGGCATTGGCCAGAGGGGAAACAAGAGAACTTTTTAGGGTCACCCTTCCTAGTACTATTTTTGTCCTGGAATCCAAGTTTTGAGCTGGCAGTCTGCTGCCTAGGAAGAGATGACATACGTTAACCTTGCTCAAATTATAAGTGTGAGAATTTACTTATCGATTCAACTCTTTTTTTGTATTGAATTTTTAAAACTTCTAATGAGAATCACAAAAACAAAAGGAAAATACGATTTGGCATTTGGATACATGCAAGCACGTAACAACAAAAGAATAGAGTACAATTTTTTATTAGAATAGTGACAATAGTGATGAAAGAAGTATAACAATGGTGAATTAAGAAAAAAATGGTCAAACAACGACCATCACTAAGAGTTTCAAAGAAATTAAGAAATAATTAAGGATTTTAGCGACAATCAATTATTCGTGGATCAGGAAAAGGTCTCTGGGTCCAGCTGCCACAGCAATCCAAGATATGTAAGGTAGAGAAGTCGGTTCTTGGCACCAGTGCGGTGGATGCCGGTGTACTTGCAGAAGTATTTGAGTTGACCAAGGTTGCAGTAGCCGAGCGACTGCGTGATCAACAAGAATAGCCAGTTGATCCGCTTTTTCTTGTCGTCTACCACCGCCCGAACGCACTCCTTCCCGTTGCAGTTGTGGCAGTCCATCATCTTCGGCTCCAACCACTCCTTTGGTGCGCGGTTGTGTAAGATAGCTTCGTTCTCCAAGTAAAAGTCACCAACTTCCTCCACCTTCTCAAGATCGACCTCCATCGTGTAAACGTTCTCACAGTTCTTGCAATTAACCTGACCGGAGATCTTCTTGATGCCTTTCTCTAAAAGATCTGTTAGCCGGTGGATGGTGGCTCGGTGATCTTTGGCCCATGGGTACGGCGGCGTTATGGGCTCTCTGTTCAATGGCTCACGGATAGAGAGCCTTCGTCTACGTGCGCTGGCCAAAGTTCTCATCGTTTGAGGGTTCCTCGGTCGCTATACCTCTTTCTGCGGTAGCGGATCTTCAATCTGTTAGTAACCCGGTGCCTAAATGACTCTCTGACGCTGGCCGACTAACACTGATGAAGGCACGTCGCACAGCTTTAGGGGAAAGAAAGAGAGCGAGAGAGGAAGACGGGGAGGGGGAAAGAGAGAGACGGTGAGACGACGCACAGCTTTGGGAGCGATGGAAAAGAGAGCGAGCGAGACTGCGCCCAAATTCAAATGTGGTATGTATTTATGTATTTTTTTTTAAATAATAGGATAGGTTTTGATAAGTTTGAAAAGCTAATCTTATCTTTAACTTTCAAATTAAAAAAGAAAAAGCAATCTGGTAAGATTTGGCGCCCAGAGTAAAGTTAAGAGAGCAAGAAACGACACCCAGCTTGGAGAGAGAGAGAGAGAGAGAAAGAAAGAAAAAACAGAGCTTCATTAGTTCGCAAGATTTCTATTCATACTGTTCTCATTTGTAATACAAGTAATCTCATCAGTCGTAAATTCTTTAGGGAGGTCCATTTCATTACAGTGAATGTTGACTTCATGCGGAGCATCCCCAAAACTGTTGTGTTGAAAAGGTTCTCTGGTTGGAATCATCACGTTCCATCTTGTCTGAGTTGAGGCAGTGGTTAAACTTATGGAGATGACAACTATTCCACAAAATGACTGAAGGAGAAAACTTATCTTTTAAACTAGTCTTGCTCCCATATATAAACAATTATGGTTGTTCGTTGTAAGCTTAAGCAGATATATTTACGCAACAACCTTTAGTTTTTTTATGTTTCTTACAACATTGGTTCTTTTCTTTAACTTAAATCACATATTCTTTATGAAGGAACAGTTAAATGATTGCGTTGCTTTCTTGATTTCAAGACGGATAATGCAATAAAGAATCACTGGAATAGTTCTATGAAAAAGAAGCTTCATTCGTATATAGCATCAGGTTTACTCAATCAGCCCCAAGGTTTGCCCATCACCGAGTCTGCAGACAAGTGCACTTCATCGATTTATATCACCAACCACCGATGATTGTGCAGTCATCAGATTACAGTCAGGCATCAACATCTGCAGAAGGATGTTTGTCCGGTTCATAAAAATTTTAAAATGCAGAATCAAAGGAAAAAAGAAAGCAGTATAAAGCAGGACAAAAGGAAGCTCAAGATGCTATTTTGTATAAGCGTCCCAAGGCAGCCCCACGAAATTTCACATGGAACACATGCATGCACTATAACTGATAAGTCTCACTGGATCCGCTGATAGTTGTATGATCAACATAAGGAATTTAGAGATGAGTTGCGGAGATTTTAGCGATGAGGCATACAACTTGAACCATGAAGGGTTTCGTGGAAATGCTTTCTTGGATGTTCAGATCTCAGTTGATTCAGTTACGCTTCAAGATGATTGGATGGTGTGCATAAAAGGTGCCTACATAAGTTTGGCATATTCTCACGGATGTAGTGAAAATGCATCACTCTATTTGAGTCTAGCTCTTATAGATGGCATGATTCTTGAATAGTTGACACCCAATAGATCAAATTTAGCATTCTCAAGATAAGATTAGGATAGTGATTTTCTTTGAACCGTGATAAACACTGCCTTTAGGTTTATTTACCACCACCTTTATCAAATAATAAAATGCAATGAACCTCGGCAAACACCTTTAGGATGCAACGACGAACCTTGGTTCATCTTATACAAACTTAACTGAGTCATAGGCAATCCGGCAAAGCAAAAATCATGATATTGAAAACTTAATTAGCACTACAATTAGACTTAAAAGCTCTCTTAAAAAATTAAGCAGGAAGAACTCACATAATAAAAAAAGTTGGATGAATCTTGTCTACAATATCACTATATATAGACATGGTGAAGATGTAACTCATGATATGCTACTAATAAGTATAATTACGGGTAGCCTTAAATACCATAATATAGATATGCTAAATGCTCAAAAATTACAGCCACTTCATCTATTACTAATCAACATAATTATCACTCAAATAAGTAGGTTTTAATACCAAAATATGGCTAGAAAATACAAGAGTTACAATCACTACATATGTTACTAATGAGTATAATTATTACTTAAATAAGTAGCTCTTAATGTCACAAACATGACTTAAAAATGCTAATGGGTTACAACCATTACATGTACTAGTGATGAGCATAATTATGACTTAAGTAAGTGGCTATGGTTGCACTCATAACCTTAACCAATATATTTTTGTATTTTAAAAATTACTCAATAATGCCACACCATCTTAAAAATATATTTGATAAAATCATCGCTTTAAAAATCTTATAGTTTCGATAAAGGTATCTCATGATTTGAACATTTTTCTAGCAAAAGATAGGTTTCATTCATTCAAATTATAGTATTCTTATAGATTTAAAATAGCTAGGATTATAGTTTTCTTCTCCCCTGTCGGTTCTCAAACATTTAATGAAAGATTCATGTTTAAATTCCACTTAAGTTTTAAAAATCTTAAACTTTTAGAAAACTTAATCATTTGTATACATCAAATATACATAGCAAAATCGAATACAATCATCTATAAAGTTATAAAATACCTTTCCCCTCTTATTATTAGTCAACCATGCAAATCACAAATATTTGAATGAATTAAATCTAAAATTTCAGAATTTCTTTCAATTATTGGAAATGGGAGTCTAGTGATTTTGATATGCATGCAAGTAGAACATGAATGCATTGACTTATAATTTTTGAAATCAAATCTAATTTAGCTATTTCATACAATTTTCTAAAATCCGCATGACGCAAACAAAAAATGCCAACTGCTTGATAAGTCAATAATATAAGAAGAAACATCGTTATTATTGAGATTCAACTTGAACATAGACTAATAGAGGTAATCCTTAGAAAGAAAGATGTTTCCATTAGACAAAATAAACTTATCACCATCAAATACACTTTAAACTCATACTTATTAAGTAAAAGAACCAACACTAAAAAATTTCTTACATCCGGTACAAAGAGCACATCCTTAAGAGTTAGAATTTTAGAAGGAGTAAATTCAAGTTCAACCGTTCCTTTGTCTTTCACTTGAGCCGTAGAAACATTGCTCATGTACAAATCAGTCAATCTTCTTTTACAAAAGTTTTAAAGAGACTTTGGTTTTTGCACATACAACAAATAGCACCGGAGTCTACCTATCAAGATCCAATGTTTTCTATTATATTTATTTTTTATATAACGACAACATGATTTTCCTAGATAGTTAACTTTTATTGTATTTTGTTGCAATTATATATAAATGATGAATTCCCAATGCCATATCTTTCTTACTTTGGAAGAGCATTGTCATGAAAATATTTTTAGTTGAGATTTGTCATTTTAAAGTAACTCCTTTATATTTGACTTAGGTTCAATTTGGTTTAGTTAACAATTCGATTTTCCATATGTATATATAATTTATATACATACACATATGTATACAAATTTACATATCTACATATATATAGATTAGTACATATTACTCTTTCATATTTGATTGTCTTATGTCTTATTGTCATTACAAAACATTTATCTTTCCTTTGTTTATTTATAGTGTTTAGCCATGAGGAGTGTCAAATTCAAATTACAGTTTGGAGGGACATGGGAAAGGAGGCCTTCTGATAATGTTTACACTTGTAGCTGTGTAAATCAACGGCCACAAAAGTGCTCATGAAATACCCTTTGATAAGTCCATAGTTGGGCTCTACTGATTCCGTCCTTAGCCAGGTGAAAGTCAATTTGCCATTCGCGAGCCATCAATGAGTGATCTTAGATCAGCTACTGTCTCCTGGACCGTAACATCACAGTAAACTTTGTTTCCGAACATCACAACAAAGCAATCATCGCTAATGTCAATGAAAATGGTGTCACCATAGTTGGTTCATAAGCTTTTGAGATGTGGCTTCGGTGTTTTAAGGCTAATAAGAAACCGTTTGTCATGAATCGAGCTTTGGAAATCTCAAAAGTTGTGTGAAAACGTTGTTGCTTGACATTGGCACACCAAATATGAAAAGCAAATGTGGATTATGATACAAACCCCTCCACAATAAAGACCCTTATATAGTGTAGAGGCCAAAATGTAAGACCTAACTAAACACTATGAAGCGACACTAATAGAAAAGACACTTGACATTGGCACACCAAATATGAAACCATGACACTAATGTGGGTCCCAACTAAACCTAGAATTGGATCCAAATCTACTGCCTAGCTAGGATCAAAATGACTGTAGACGGATCTAAATGAGATCCAAACTACTCTAAACCAAATAAAATAAAATCAAGTATGATGCTTCCAAGTACGAACCCACACACTATATGGATCACTAGCAGGTGCTAATGGCATTCGGTCAGCATCCTGTGACGATAATCTTCCACTGAAGCTCAACCTTGTCTGCAAGGTCATAGAATGTCATCTAGGCACTCCACACTCTGAATTTACAACTCCACATCCACGTAATCTTCTGCATCAACAAGCTCTCTCCAACGATGCCCATGCCTCGCTTTGCATTGGTAGTCGTTGTATTGCCTCATTATGAACTATAGGGAAGTTCATTGCCATCTACATCTCGATCACGTTCTCATACTGCGCAACTCATGTGTCATACTCTTGGGTGCCATCAACTCCTCAATTACGGTCAATACCACACAATCATCAATATGTAACATCTCATCTCATTTGATTGCCTTCTCTATAGGGTTGTTCTCAATTGCTCCTACCTCTAACTCGAAGACTGATAAATACATGACAATCATCCCCTCTTGTACCTCAATAGCCTTATTTGAGTCATAACCAGCTACGAACTCATGCTGGATCTCATCAATAATCATAAGATCTCTAAGATGTGGTGCTACCATGGCACATACTTGCATTAGAGAATCACACATGAGATACATGTGTAGTTCTCCAAGTCGGTCATGATAAAGTGAAGGGTGCCACTCCAATAATCAATGCGTAGTAGAATTGACCTAGAAACTCCTACTATCCTCTGTACAAGGGTATTCAGTTTTTAGTTTGCCAATAAAACCTGTCTTCTAGCAATGAAACCCAATCAAACATGCATTGAATGACACGAAGGAGGCTTTATACCGATTGTCACGAATCTAGAATCGAGCTCTGCCAATCTCGAAAACTGCATGGAAACATTATCGGCTTGAACTGTGGTATTGCTCAACCTTGTGTCGAACAACCAACTAAAAAACACCGACACACATGCAAACATCTAAGCTTATCTCTCTCATGGTATCTCTCTCAGTCTCAATAGAAAACATAAGAAAAGCTAGATTATGACACAATCCCCAATACAATAAAGACCAACACCCTTATATAGTATAAGGGTCAAAATCCGAATAAGACCTAGTCACACAAATACTATGACACAACACTAGTGGAAAAGACATGACACTAACATAGAAGAGACATTTGACATGGACACACCAAATGTGAAACTATATCACTAATATGGATCCCCGCTGGATTTGAATCTAAATCCACTATCTAACAATGATCCAAACTACTCTAGATGAATCCAAATGAGATCCAAACTATTCTAAACCAAATCAAATCCAAATCAAGTATGATACTTCTAAATCCACGTGCAAGTGCTATCGGCATCCAATCAATGTCCTATAACACAGTTGAAATGTCCTACTAAGTCCCTCAAGTTCTGCTTCCAATATAATAAACTCGAGTAGAAATTTCTCTCCTGTTATGCTCAATGATTTTAATCTTGTCTTTGTCATCATTTCATGCCTAAGGATTCTTCCAGTTGCCAGATGACAAAGATGGAAAGTCATAATCAGACGCCATTAGAAATTCCCTCAATGTACCTGTCATATATTATTATAATATTAAAAATGCATAGATCCACGGATCAGAATTGAACCAAACCGAAACCAATGGTCTGGTGTGGTTCAGTCTTATATACTATGATTTGGTTGGGTTTTGCAAAATTAGACAACCAATTATATTTGTTTTTTCGAAGTCAGACTACAAAAGAACCAAACTGGACTATGAACACCACCACATGCAACCAAGCACTACAAAAGGAACCCGACAAATATGGTCCGAGAGAGGTCAGTCCACTATGGGATTAAACTCTTCCAGTGCTGGTTTTCTCCATTCACAAGGCTTGAACTCAACACCTTTGCTCAAGGGGAGCAAGTGCCAAACCACTTTGGTTGTTAATATAGGTTCACATTATCAACAAGCATCTTATGCAGACTTCAAGAAGACGGTAGAGATGCTTCTGCCGGAACGGTTAGGGATTCTAATAATTGCACAAAAGGGCAAATATTTCTTACAAATTCTGAGAAACCGAATAGCGGCTCAGTAGGGTTCCCCGAATAGTGAGGTAAACCGTAAACCAAATGAGTTCGCAGCAGATGAAGCACACAAAGGACAAACGAAACCCCCTAAAGTTAACGGCTGAGATTCTAGGGGTGTAGAAGTCTAGCCATTGAGATCTCACCGAAGTCAACGATTCAAAATTTTCCACAGGTATACATACGAGTATCCAATACTATTCAGGCTCTTTGAATATGGTGTGAGATAAGAGTTTGCATCACTACAAACAGAAACAATAGAATTGACGGATGACAATGAGAGATCTGGATGATTGGGAATTGGTCGCCAGATCTAGTAAGAAAAGAAAAGGGAAAAAAGAAGAAATGGGGCTCAAGTTCGCATGGCGAGGGATACAAACAGATTATAAGTGAATCTGATTCAGCTTTATGTAGTTAATTCATTTCCTCCAACAATCAACCTATATGAAAGGTGTCCTAACAGCCCAAGGTTCACCTGCAATTAATCATGATACGGAGATCAAAATAAAGAACTTCTATGTGCAGTTTGGATGAAGGCAAATCATATGTATGAAGAACGGTCGCCACAAGAAGGAACCCAGAGAGCTTGTCCAGTAACATACACGAATCCTTTCACTTCTAAAGAATTTTGGAATACAAAGCTGATCCCACGGAGTTTAAACTTTCTTAAATCAACCAACAGCAGCCACCATTTTCATCTATTTTTCCTCCTTTCCCTGCGCAAGGAAATAACCAGCAGCTACATAAGATGTAATACATTATTCAATGCATCCTCATCAGCCACATGAGTTCATGCTCCACTAGCGTAGAGGCGAGTCCACTCCTTGGCTGCATTCATGGAAACAAGGTCACTAAGTATGCCGTTTTGATTATGCAAGTCATGTTGGTGTACATAATCCACGTAAATGTTTGTGTTTTTGTGTATATACATACATATATATATATATATATATATATATATATATATATATATATATATATATATAGAGAGAGAGAGAGAGAGAGAGAGAGAGAGAGAGAGAGCATCAAGGCAAACCATATAAACAGGAATAGATTACTAAAAGTAAAAGAAAGCACTAGAGATGATGCTTCAAATCACGTTGCATACCAAGACTAATCCTTAACCCCATACCGACTCAAGATTCCTAGTCATTGTTGTTCTCTATCTTGAGGAATATCTTCATTTAACTCCAAATAATTTCAACGCAAATATCATGACCTTTCAAGTGACAATGATGTAAATTGAAGTCTAAGTAATTCCAGGTTAACAATGGAGGGCTGCAACCTTTTATCCCGTTTCCATGGTGGGTCACACTCAGTGTGATCCAAAAGCAGGAGCTTTGATCACCAAATAAATGCTTTTACGTAGCAAGTATGGGACACCACTGAGGGCGCTATGCTTCAAATAAATAGAATAACATGCGGAGAAAGAAAAGGAGCCAACTATTTACCTGTTTCTACAGCTTCTGCTTCATTTTGTTTCCAATGCTTGGCAATGTTCTCGGACAACGGATCATCCGGATTAGGAGCACTCAACAATGCCTGAATACTGAGAGCAGAATACCAAAACAAGGCTCGTAAACATGCCCTACTGCATTTGGACACGAGAATCTTTCTTGAAAAGGCATAGTGGGAGTGAAATACCTCAAGAGGACAGTTCGTATTTGGAGGGCCGGACTCCATTTGTCTTTCAGAATATCTAGACATATTCGCCCAAGCTGCAAAGAACATACCGTTATTTCATAGGAAATGAGAATTTTTTAACTTGGGAAAACCTTCACTACAGACAAAGAAAAGAAACTGCTTGCCTTGTCAATATTGGGATGGTATATCTTGGTAAGAAACCGGACCTGGTTGAACAGAACCCTTTCTTAAAACAAAATCAACGCAGACGGATGTTTGCAGCAAAATAATATATATACGCATGTCAAACCACTTGAACAAGATTAGAACAAAAGAAATACGCCAGTGAATGGCATTATATTGAGTACAGAGTACATTATCATAAGGTTTATAGAACAAAGGCCCAAAAAAACGATAACCTACATTCATCCCAATTGTACTTGAGATGGGCAAAGTCAAGCACTGGTTGCAGGAAGCCCACTTCTATAAGAAAATCAAATAAGAGGAATCCCAGAAGGCAAGCTGATGCAAACTTCACTATCGGACGTACAAGTCTTCCTTGATTTCTTCTCTTACAAACAGAAGGGAAGATAATTACCATATTTTCTGTCCCTTGATGTGAAAGTGGAGTGAATTGCTAACACCAAATTAGCTGCAAATACTTTAACTATATGACAACCGGAATGGAGGCACAGCTGATGCAGTTTCATGGAACAACTGATCAACCTTCCCCCTTTCTTAATAGTAGCGGAAGGACCAAAGCACATTCTATTCACGCTGAACAAAATGAGTTCCGTTTTCTTGTCATTTTCTTATTTATCTATACCTGGTCATTCTGCTACACTATACTACATTCGCCCGAATGTAGTGAATCAATTGCAGAGAGGGTTCCCACATCATGAACGGGTGTGGGTAAAGAAGTTAGTCCCGCTACTTTGTCGCCCGAATGTAGTGAATAATTTAGAAAGAGGGTCTTCATATTTTCAATATGGACGGATGGGTAAGGAAGCTAGTCCTAGACAATAAGATTCGTATTGGTTCTTTGATATCGGAACATTATCCGGTAAGCTAATGGAGGTGGTAGATACTATGATTCGGAGAAAGATTCATATTCTATGTTTACAAAAGACAAAGTGGGTTGAAGAAAAACCAAAAGAGATAGAGGATACAGGTTTTAAATTTTAAATTATGGTATTCATTTAAGGAAAAGGCTCGAAACGGAGTTGGTATTATCATAAATAAAGATTTAAAGGATAGTGTAGTAGACATACAATGATATGGTGACCGAATCATGACGTTGAAATTAGTGTTAGGAGCAGAGGTTTTGAATATAGTTTGTGCTTACGCACCCCAAGTAGGACTAGAAGATAGTATAAAGACAACTTTTTGGGAAGAGTTAGATAAGGTGATTCAAAGGATTTCACAAAGGGAGATGATTTGTTTAGGAGGAGACTTAAATGGACATGTCGGTAAAGAGGCATTAGGATATCAAGGTATTCATGAAAAACTTTGGTTTTGGGGATATAAATGAGGAAGGTAGGGAGATTTTAAATTTTGCTATGGCATTTGATCTATTTATAGTCAATACAATCTTAAAAAAACGACATGAACAATTAATTACTTATAAGAGTGGCTTATAACAAACACAAATTGATTACTTTATTTGTAGAAAAAAAGATAGAGCATGTTGTAAAGATTGCAAGGTAATTCTAGGAGAAAGCTTAAGCACCCAACATCGACTTTTAATTATGGATTTACAAATAAAAAAATGGACAAAGAAGAAAAGAGTGCATCGAGCTATTCGGACTAAATGGTGGAATCTCAAAAGCGGGAAAGAAGATATATTAAACAGAAAGTCCTTCAAGGAGATGTTTGGAATTATGTTAGTACACCCTGTGATATGTGGAATAATATGGTTATACATATTAGGAAAGTGACGAAAGATGTGTTAGGTGAATCTAAGGGAAGTGTACCTACACAAAAAGAAGCTTGGTGGTAGAGTGAAGTAGTGCAAAATAAAATCAAGGCAAAGAGGGCATGTTAAAATTATATTACAACCTTTAAGTCTTTTCTCATACTAGACAGGGTCGGCTACATGGATTCTTTGTTTCCACAAAGTTGTATCACGTGCCATGTTAGCAGTTAACTCACAATAAGCTAGATCATTCTTTATTGTTTCTTTCCAACCTTTATTGTTTCTTTCCAACACTTTTGTAGTCGTCCTCTACCTCTTTTAATACTTTCCAAATTTAGTTTTTCATACCTTCTTAGAGGTTCTTCTTCTGATCTTCTTTCTATATGTTCAAACCATCTTAACCGATGTTCGCTCATTTTATCCACTATTGGTGTCACTCCTAATTTGTTTCTAATAACCTCATTATGTATATGGTCTTTTCTTGTATGACCACTCATCCATCTCAACATCTTCATTTCTGTCACAGACATCTTTTGTACATGTTGATGTTTAACTGCCCAACATTCAGAACCATAAAACATATCAGCCCTAATTGTTGCTCTATAATATTTATCTTTTAACTTTAATGGTATTTCTTATCACAAAGAATACCTGGTGCTCCTCTCCATTTTAACCAACCAACATTAATTCTATGCATAACATCTCCATCAATCTGAAAAATTTGACTCTAGGTATTTAAAACTTTTCTTTTGGGGGATGCAATGTGTGCCAATTTTAATTTTTATGTCCTCTGAAGTAACCAAATGATCAAACTTACATTCCATATATTCTGTCTTTTTCTACTAAGTCGGAGGCCTTTGCTTTCTAATGTTTATCTCCATAGTTCCAATTTCCTATTCACTTTTTTCTTGGACTCTTCTACTAACACAATGTCATCTGCAAATAACATACACCAAGGCACTTCATCTTGAATATGTTTTGTTAACTCATCAATCACCATTATAAATAAGTATGGACTTAAAGTTGATCCTTGATGTAACCCAATATTAACTTCAAAGAAATCATTCCTTCATGAGTCCTCACACATGTTTTTTCACCATCGTACATGTATCTTATAAGGTTAATGTATGTCAATGAGATACCTCTTTTTTCCAAAGTTCTCCAAAGAACCTCCCTCGGTACCCTATCATAAGTTTTTTCTAGATCAATAAATTTCATGTGAAGGTCTTTCTTTTTTGCTCTAAAATGTTCCATAAGACGTCTCAAAAGGTGAATCGCTTCAACAATAGATCTGCTTGGCATGAATTCAAATTTGTTCTTTGTTGTACTTGATACTTATATTAACCTACGTTCGATAATTCTTTCCCACAATTTCATAGTATGGCTCATTAACTTCATACCTCGATAATTCACACAATTCTCAATGTCTCCCTTGTTCTTATATATGGGTATAAGTGTACTTGCTCTCCATTCCTCGGGCATCTTTTGGTTTCTCCATATTTCATTAAATAGTCTTGTGAGCCAAGTGATTACTATTTCTCCTAGTATTTTCCAAGCTTCTATAGGAATATTGTCTGGTCCTACTGATTTACCACCCTTTATATATCTAAGAGCCTCTTTGACTTCATTCTTTTAAATACGTCGGTAAAAATTGTGGTTTATATACTTTTCTGATTTGGCTAACTCTCCTAAGTTAATACTAACATCTTTATTTTCATTAAAAAGCTTATAAAAATAGTTTTTTCATCTATTTCTTATATCATTATTTGCCACTAGAATTTTTTCATCCTCGTCCTTATGCATCTAACATAATTAAGATCTTTAGTTTTCTTATCTCTAGTCCTAGCTATCCTAAAAATATCTCTTTCACCCTCTTTTGAGTTGAGTTTTTTATATAAATCCTCCCAAATTTTAGTTTTTGGTTCACTAACGGCCTTTTTCGCTTCCTTCTTTGCTTTCTTATAAGCCTCTAAAGTTTCACTAGTTTTCTTAGCATAATGTAATTTATAACATTCCCTCTTTGCCTTGATTTTATTTTACATTACTTCACTCCACCACCAAGCTTCTTTTTGTGCAAGTACACCTTCCTTAGATTCACCTAACACATCTTTCGCCACTTTCCTAATATGTATAGCCATATTGTTCCAAATATCACAAGGTGTACCAACATAATTCTAAGCATCTCCTTGAAGGACTTTCTGTTTAAATATATCTTCTTTCTCGCTTTTGAGGTTCCATCATTTAGTCCAAATAGCTCGATGCACTCTTTTCTTCTTTGTCCATTTTTTATTTGTAAATCCATAACTAAAAGTCGATGTTGGGTGGTTAAACTTTCTCCTGAAATTACCTTGCAATCTTTACAACACGCTCTATCTTTTTTTCTACAAATAAATTAATCAATTTGTGTTTGTGATAAGCCACTCTTATAAGTAATTAAATGTTCATCTCGTTTTTTGAAGATTGTATTGACTATAAATAGATCAAATGCCATAGCAAAATTTAAAATCTCCCTACCTTCCTCATTTATATCTCCAAAACCAAAGTTTTCATGAATACCTTGATATCCTAATGCCTCTTTACCGACATGTCCATTTAAGTCTCCTCCTAAACAAATCATCTCCCTTTGTGGAATCCTTTGAATCACCTTATCTAACTCTTCCCAAGAAGTTGTCTTTATACTATCTTCTAGGCCTACTTGGGGTGTGTAAGCACAAACTATATTCAAAACCTCTGCTCCTAACACTAATTTCAACGTCATGATTCAGTCACCATATCGTTGTATGTCTACTACACTATCCTTTAAATCTTTATTTATGATAATACCAACTCCGTTTCGAGTTTTTTCCTTGCGTGAGTACCATAATTTAAAACTTGTATCCTCTATCTCCTTTGCTTTTTCTCCAACCCATTTTGGAAGGATTTATATAAAAAAAAAACTCAACTCAAAATAGGATGAAAGAGATATTTTTAGGATAGCTAGGGCTAGAGATAAGAAAACTAAAGATCTTAATTATGTTAGATGCATCAAGGACGAGGACGAAAAAAATCTAGTGGCAAATAATGATATAAGAAATAGATGAAAAAACTACTTTTATAAGCTTTTTAATGAAAATAAAGATGTTAGTATTAACTTAAGAGAGTTAGCCAAATCAAAAAAGTATATAAACCACAATTTTTACCGACGTATTTAAAAGAATGAAGTCAAAGAGGCTCTTAAATATATAAAGGGTGGTAAATCGGTAGGACCAGACAATATTCCTATAGAAGTTTGGAAAATACTAGGAGAAATAGGAACCACTTGGCTCACAAGACTATTTAATGAAATATGGAGAAACCAAAAGATGCCCGAGGAATGGAGAGACTTATACCCATATATAAGAACAAGGGAGACATTGAGAATTGTGTGAATTATCGAGGTATGAAGTTAATGAGCCATACTATGAAATTGTGGGAAATTATCGAACGTAGGTTAATATAAGTATCAAGTACAACAAAGAACAAATTTGAATTCATGCCAGGCAGATCTATTGTTGAAGTGATTCACCTTTTGAGACGTCTTATGAAACATTTTAGAGCAAAAAAGAAAGACCTTCACATGAAATTTATTGATCTAGAAAAAACTTATGATAGGGTACCGAGGGAGGTTCTTTGGAGAACTTTGGAAAAAAGAGATATCCCATTGACATACATTAACCTTATAAGATACATGTACAATGGTGAAAAAACATGTGTGAGGACTCATAAAGGAATAACATACTTCTTTGAAGAAACAAAGAATCCATGTAGCCGACCCCGTCTAGTATGGGAAAAGGTTTAGTTGTTGTTTATCTATACCTGGTCAAATATGAAAAGCCCAGCCAGTTGGGCTCGCATACAAGAATGCCTAAGGAAGAAAGTTGAAAACCACTGACGTGGGAAAGCCTGAATCATATCCTTGTGTGTGAGCTTATAGTGAAAACAGATGCGCCTCTAAAGGGTCAGTATCAGCCTTGACCCAGTGTTTTGCCACTCCAGGTGGTTCAAGACACAGACTCCCAGAAGACATCAATGCATCTCTAAATGCACTAGTATTGATTAGCATATTTATTTGTCCGTTCAGAGACATGGGCATATGACAACAAGATTTTCTTGTATGTGCATGCGTGTAAAGGCTAACAATAACAATGTCATGCAAGACTTTACTTGAAGCATATACTAAAAGGAAATGTGTGTTTCAAGTCTTCTTGACCATGTTGGTATCTACTATTATTGCAGTTTGGGTGTACAAAGATCAGATTTCAGTGGTCGGTATGAACGTGACCAAAGGTACAATCACCAGAATAGGACACAAGGTACCAGACCCTCAATGCGCCGTTACCTAGGGTGATGCCTACAGGTATGACTACAATTAGACATGTCTGGTTCCGGGTACTAAATCGCCTGTTTCGGTTTGCATGGAACAAGAAATCGGAATTGCACTGGTTCTGGTTTCATTTTAGCTCCTACACCATCCAGAATCAAAAAAATATTAAAAAATTGAAAAAGATCAAGAAAAAATATGAAACTGCCGGTTCCGGCACAGTTTAGGTTTTACGAAAGCTGAAACCAAAACTGAGCTGAGTGGTCTCTAGGTCTGGATCTGGTACCAGGTCTTGTTTTGGCAGTTCTGGTTCATAGCCCGGTCTGGTTCCAATTGGAACCGACATGCTGGCTCGGAACTGGCCATGTCTAATTACAATAGTAGAAATGTGACCCTGCCTCTATCACCATGGATGCCTAAACTGAAACAAGGACTCAAGTACCATGAGATCTAAAAATAGCTAAAATGGGAGTTTCCTCACATTAATGGTACTTGATAATTCTTCCTCACATACTGAGTTTGCTGTTCTCCAATTTAGTTAAAATTGTTAGTACCACATTGGCATCTTATATTTAATTTCTACGCTGTCATACAATCAAAATGCTCATTGTATTCTTACTCACAGAAGATCATATCAATATTCTGCTTCCTATAGTATTTGCATGCAATCTAGCCTTCAAAATTCTATGCATTCAAACAAGAAAAAGAAAGCATAACAAAAAGAAGACTAACAATTCAAAAGGCAACAGAACAAATAAAACCTATTTCCAAAACATTATCTGTTGAACCCCCGGTAACTTCATACCTTTGGGGCAGCCATAGGATACTCTTCTGGTAAGAACAACTCCAACTTGAAAACACCACCTAGAACAGAAACGTAAAGAGAAAAGGTAAACTTGGTAAATCTTTTTAAATGAAATACTATATACATAACAAGAAAGACACTATACTAACGAATGATGACACTTGAGATGATAAACCGCATGACTTGTGCACAAATAAACCAAGGAACTGAAGAACAAACTGAAAGATCAGCCTAAACAGCAGATTCCCGATTTTACCAAAAGAAGGTAGATCTGTCCTGTCTTTGTATGAAAGTTATATGTGCCAGAAAGGCCAAAGAAAGCTTAAAAGTACAAATAAGAATAGAGTACGTATAACAAGAAACAGAACCTCCAGTTATTAGCAAGAGCGTTCTATTGCAGATGGGAAGGAAGAACTAAGAAATATCAAGGACAAATTCTACTCTGCCAGTGTTGATCGCATACCAGACATATCCATGGGAAAAGTTTGCCATTTAAAGATAAAACTCAAGTTTCATCACAAGCCAGAAACATAAAAGTTGTCCAGAAAAAGGTTTGAGAAATCATAAATACAAAAGGCCCCCAGCAGCCCAGCTTATCCCGAAATCAGTTTTCTTTTCCTTTGCAATGATTTCACATCCTCATCGGTAAAAATCAGTATAAGAAGCATTATTAATGATAGATCATGCTTTTACCATTCACGCATGGCTATTATCATGAACATGGTAGAACTTCCTGTAAGGGTGCACCACCTAGGTGCTTAAAATGAGCTTTTTTTTTTCTGGTAGAAGGGAGGGCTGGAGCCTAGAAGAGAAGATCTTACATCATACGCTGGTAACAAGTACCCATTCTACAATAGCACATCCATAGAAGGTAGTAACGGATTGTGTATGTTTATGAAATTTATGCAGCATGCTGATCAAGGTCCTCGTCTCAAAAAACACCAATGACAATGTCAACAAAGATATGGTTTCTTTACTTCTGTAGACATACTCTGCAGATTTGACTCTCACATGTCCCCAATCAACATTCTCACTTGCACTTATTTTTGCTGAAAATTCTACATTTTAGGAAGACAACCATACTTCAGTAAGGTGGACACAATATGCTTCTTAACAAGATCCAGCTCTCAAGATGTTGAGATGTAAGAACGTGTATGTGATTCACTGTGGTACTTCAGATATATTTGCCCTTTACGGCCTTTTGGATCACAAAGTTAAAGCCGCCTGGATCATAGGGCCTGTAGCGGTTGGGGGCCCAACGGTCACCAGGCCCCCAACGGCTAGAATTTATAGCCCTTAGGGAATGGCCACCAGCCCCCTCCTCTTCTCTTTTCTCTCTCTTACTTATGTTCTATTCTATAAATACCACACTAATGTACATATTCTTTAAGTCTTTGTGGCTAAATAATATTGATTTCCGTTATATTGTGCTTTTGTTGCATATGCCTTATTGTAGCATTTTTCTAAGGCTTTTTAATTTACATCTCGAGGTGATATTCATCGATTTTCCGCTGCTAAATTGAAGCATAAACTTCATTACATGGTATCAGAATCATTCGCGATCATGGGAGTATTGTTTGTCGCCTCAAAAAGCGTGTTAATCGTGTTTTTGGTCTTATTGTAAGTTTATCTCTTTATATTTTATTTCTCCTTAAAAATTGGATAAAAAATGAGGGTTTAACTTTTGTTTAATACCCTCGACCTACAAAACATGATCCCAATCTATGAAAAACTATCTATATTTCAAAAAATTATGGGGCTATGGGCTATGTAAATGGTTCGAAAGTGGAACCCTCTATTAATGTCACACTGGAACAAAAAGAAGAATATGAAAAAGGTCATAGAATTGTCCTATGGGTGCTCATGAACAATGTGAATGAAGACACGATGGAGACTTTGGCCGATCTCACTAATGCTAAAGAAGTGTGAGAATATTTGAAAAAATCCCATGTTCAAAGTGATGTTGCTCATAGAATGACATTAAGAGACAAATTGGTCTCCCTTATACAAGGAGATAAAGGGATAAACGAATTCTTTGGTGAATATTCTAATATTTAAAATCAATTATATGGCTATAAAAAGAAATGTACACAATGTCTTAATGAAAGACAATGTGAGGATAATGAAGATTTTGTATATCAATTTCTACAAAGTCTTCGATAAGAATTCAAAGGGGTTAAGTGATCTCTTATTCATCGAAAATCATTTTCCACCAAGGAAGAGGTATTTACCGATCTTCAAATCGCGGAAACAATAATAAATGAAGATAGACTTCAAAGATATACCACCCTAACCACATCTAAACCTAGAGTAAATGTGAAGGTTTATCGTCCTCCTCATTTAAAAAATGAAGGATCAACAGAATGAAGAAAATAGGTTATTTGTCATCATTGTAGAGAAGCCGGTAAGACCAAATTACCCTAAATTTAAAAAGAATGTGACTTTAGTAGAGCAACAAGCTTCATCTTTCATCCTTATACTTAAAGAAAAAGTGAAGAAACTTTAAGCTCAAATGAAAGATAAAGCAATGGTTGGTGGAATTTGCTCTTTTTAAACAAATGAAATTCAAGGTATGACCTCTTGGATTCTTAATTCGGGTACTTTATTTCATATGCCTTTTGAAAAAGAATTTTAAACTCATGTGTTAAAAAACTTTTATCATGTGTTAACATTACAAATGGAACAAAATTAGATATGGATAAAGTTGGTAATTTACAAAATAAAAACTTTGAAGTTTCCAAAATTAGTGTTGTTTTAAAATTAAATTTAAACTTACTCAATGTATCTCAAATTTCGGATAAGAGTTGTGTTATAACCTTTTCGTCCATGGGATACATTGCGTAGGGTTGCCTCTCGAAGAGAGTGATTGATTGTGGCCATAGAGAGGGTGAACTTTACATTATAGACTATTTGCATAGTATAGGATATGTTAATGGTTTATTAAATGATGCTCTTATATGGCACAAAAGACTAGGAATCTTAACGCTCAAAAATTCTATCAATGTCCTCTTGGAATAAAGACTAAGAAAAAAAATTCTTTTAAAGATTGTGCTCTTGGTAAAATGCAACATATATCCTTTTCAAATAAAATGCATGTTACCACAAGACCCTTCAAAATAGTTCATTCAGATGTACGGGGCCAGGCACCCGTTTTGTCTAAAAGGGACATTTCCTACTATGTTATTTTCATACATGATTTTACTAGGTATACATGAGTATATCTTTTAAAAGTCAAATCAAATGTATTTCAAAATTTTATCTTTCATAATCTTGTAAAAAATCAATTTGATTCCGAAATCAAGATTTTTAGATATAATTTAAGAGGGGAATTTATATCAAAAGAATTTAAAAACTATCTCGATAAATTTGGAATCTTACATCAAACCTTTTGCACTAAAACTCCCTAACAAAATGTTATTTCGGAACGTAAACATCGACATATTTTGGAAACTGTAAGAAAGAATTTATGGGTAGAAGCTATTATAACTACAGTTTATTTAATTAATTGAATGGCCTCTTCAGTTTTACAAAATTTGTTACCTATAGAAAAACTCTTTAAGGTTTCTCTCAAACTATTCTAGACTACGTATTTTTGGACGTAAATATTTTGTTTATACTGATAAAGATGATAAACTACCTTCTCGTGCCATAGAATGTGTTTTTCTAGAATATGGGATAAATAAAAAAGGATATAACTGTTATGATTGTAAACATGACAAATTTTATGTATCGCGAGATGTTAATTTTTTTTTAAATGAATATATTTTTAAAAGCATGGATGATGTTAGTCCTATTGATGATTTCTCCTACTCCTTGAATGATATTTTAGGAGAAAATGTGATTTATGTAGAAAATGATCTCGATGAACATATGGTTTCAAGATATATTGTTACCCCTTTTGATCAATATTACACTAAAAAAAATCCATTTATTCCCAGAAGGTCAAACTGTGACTCTAGACCTCCTGAAAGGTTTGTTTATTATGATAGTTTTTTACAAGGCATAGAGCTTTGGTAACTAATATTTCAGCTATAAAGGAACCTAGAACTTTTAAGGAAGGTCAATTATCACAAGATTGGATTTATGCTATGAACAAAGAATTTGATGCTTTATATAAAGTCCAAACTTGAGATGTTGTCTCTAGACCACCAAACAAAAAGACTATAAGTTGTCATTGTGTTTATAAAATTAATACTAATGGTGATGGTTCATTAGACCGTTATAAAATAAATTAGTTGATAAAGGTTACTCACAGGAATATGGAATAGATTATGAAAAAATCTTTACTCCTGTTGGTAGAATGACAATTGTTAGAACATTTATAGTTGTTTGTGCAATTCAGCATTAGAATATCTATCAATTAGATGTTAAGAATGCTTTCTTGAATGGTTGGTTGAAAAAGAAGTATATATGAAACCTCCTCCTGATCTCAATCTTTCTAGAAACCAAGTCTTGCGGCTCAAAAGAGTTTTGTATGGTCTTAAACAAGACCCTAAAGTTTGGTTTGGTAAAATACATAAATACATGACATTGCATGGCTTTACTATCTATTATATTAACACAACTTGTTTATAAAAAAGTCTCATGCATGTATTGTTATCCTTTTGCTATACGTTGATCATATGATTATTATAGGTAGTGATAATTCTGGGATTCAACAAATCAAGCAAGAACTAGGTAAGATATTTGAAATGAAGGATCTTGGACAACTATCTTATTTTCTGGGTATTGAGGTAACTTGAGATGATAAAAGTTTCTTTTTATCACAAACTAAATTTACTAATGATATTATTCTTAGATCATGACTTATAAATAATAAAGTTGTTGACACACCTGAGGTAATCAACCAAAATATGCGACTTATTGATAGAGAGTTATTGAGTGATCCCACTCTTTAGAGACAGATAGTTGAGGCACTTACTTATCTCACCATAACACACCTAGATATTGCTCATGTCGTATATATCAGTGTTATTCGTATCGCATCGTATCGTACGTATCGCAATTGAAGACTTATCGGTCTGTATTGTGCGATACGGAGCGTATTGCCCGTGTCGTGATACGCCCAGGGACCTTTTATGGCCGAACGGAAACCTGCGCGTGTAAGCCTCCTAACTCAAATTTGGGTATATTTTTAGTGTTTTTTTTATTTTTTCCTTTGTATTTGTTGTTTTTTTGTTTTAATTGTGTTTTTCTTTTTTTGAATGACAAAATATGAAGTTATTAAGTGTGTGGATATGATTTTTATTGCATTCATGGAGTGGGAGACACTATATTTGAGTGTTATTTGACGATTCAGGATTTACAAAGTACTTTTATTTTTAGGTTTTTGTTTGAATTAAAGTACTCAATTGAGATGGCAGGAAGGGGTGGTAGAGACTCCCATTCAAGTATGATGATCCGGCATGGCAGTGGGGTATACCAGTTGAGGGTTCCAGATTAAAGATCAGATGTTTATTTTGTAAGAGGGTGGTTAGTGGTAGAATTTCACGATTGAAACACCACCTAGCAGGGACTAAGAAATAAATTGCTCCTTGCACAGGCAGAGTTAAAAGTTTGCCAGAAGGTATTAAATGACAATATCTTCAGATGATTGAGAGTATACAAGAGAGGAGACAACAAAAGGATGATTTGGAGATGTTTGAAGAAGAAGATATTGGATTTGGATTCACTGATAGTTTGCCTTTAGATGTCATAACAGAGATGGGTAGTAGCAGTTCACAAGCACCTAGCAGGGGAAAGAGGGTTGCTGAAGACTTTGGTTGGAGGTGGTAGAAGAGGAAATTCAAGAAGGAGTAGAGGAAGAATTGCTTCTAGCATACATTTATTTTTTTTTCGTACCACTACACCTGGTGCTCAACCTTGAATTTGTGTTGCTATGGCTTCAGAACAACTGCATGATCAGATAGACCTTGCAATGGGCAGATGATTTTATTATGCATGCATTCCATTTAATGCAGCAAACAGTTTTCATTTTCAAGCAATGGCAGATGCAATTGCTAACATTGGTCCAGGATACAAAATGTCCTCCTATCATAAGTTGAGAGAAAAGATCTTAGATAAGATCATCATTGAAGTGCAAGAATATTGTTCGACATTGAGAGAGTCATGGAAAGAGACAGGTTGCACTATCATGGCAGATGGATGGATAGATAGGCGAGGAAGGACCTTGCTAAACTTTCTTGTTTAATGTCTTAAAGGACTTATGTTTTTGAGATCTCTAAACATGTCAGAGGAGAGGCACATTACGGAGATCCTATGGCAAGGATTTGATAAGGTTATATGCGAGGTTGGGCTAGAGAATGTAGTCCAATTGATTACAGATAATGCAGCTAACTACAAAGCAGCTAGAAGGAGTTAGCTGATACTTATGGGATTTTCTACTGGACACCATGTGCAACCCATTGTTTAGATCTCATCCTTGACTTTGGTGAGATGGATGAAATAAAGGCAGCAACTGAGTGTTGCCAAGATATCACAAAATTCATTTACAACTATGCATTTGTTTTGTGTATGATGAGGAGATATAGAGAAGGTGCAAAGCTTCTTCGAACAACTGCAACTCGGATTGCAACAAACTTATATATACAGAGTATTGTGAAACAGAATAAAGCATTGAAGAGAATGATCTCCTCAAACGAGTGGCAATAATTTGTAGAGTTGCCTCAGAACAGAAGAAACAAAAAGTTGAATGAAATTTTCGAGGCAGTCTTCAGGAGTACATTTTGGAATGCATGTGTTAGATTGTTGAGGATTACATATATATTAGTGAAGGTTTTGAGATTGGCTGATAGCGAGGAGAAACCATATATGGGCTACCTTTATAAAGCCATGGATAGGGCAAAGAAGACATCAGAAATAATTTTAATGGAAAAAAGAGAAATTACGTGCCCGTGTGGAAAATCATTGATAATAGATGAAATAAACAATTGCATCAGCCTATTCATGCAGCAGCATATTATCTAAACCCATCATTCAGGTACTCAGCAAGCTTTAAAAGGGACGGTGAGGTTAATCGAGGCATCATTGATTGTATAGATAGATTAGTCCTTGATGAGAGCATAACAGATGCTATACATCGAGAGATGGAGATCTATGATAATGCTCTTCACTTATGGGTTTGCTTGTAGCAATTCGCAACCGCACTACTATGCGTCCAGGTAAATTGTTTATCTTCGTATTTAAGTTTCTTAAATCAATACATCTTATATTATTATGGATTATGTCTCTAATGTTTGTCTTTTTCTACATATGTTTGGTAGAAAAGGTTTGGAACTGATTGTCCGAACCTTAGAGATTTTGTAGTGAGAGTTCTGAGCCAAACCTTTAGTGCAATGGGTTGTGAAAGGAATTGGAGTGTCTTTGAACACATCCATACAAAAAAGCAGAACAGGTTGGAACATAAGAGACTGAATGATTTAGTTTTTATTCGTTGTAACATTCGCATTCGTGAAAGGTAATGTTGTATTACTTAGTACTTAAATGATCAATTCAATAAATTGTTTGACTTCAATTGTTAATATTATTTACTAAGTGTTTATCTTTCTTTCTTGTAGGCAATTAAAAAAAGTAAATAGACAAGAAAGTCAATTTGATCCAATAAGTTTGGATAATTTTGATATATTAGAAGACTGGATTATAGAAGACAGTGAAGAAAATGCCCTCCTAACTGAAGAAGACATTGCATGAATTAATTTGGAAGGAGCGCAACAACAATATCAAGGAGATGATGAATTTGATTTCCAAGCAAAAGGTGTTGTTGATGATGATGAGGATCTTCAGCAAGGAGAAGATGAAGATTATTTAGTTGATGATCGTTATTACAATTTGTAAAATATAAATGTATTTCATTTTTTTGATTCAAAATATGTAAATTTGGATACAATTATTCAATGTTGAATGCTTAATATGTACTAAACTTTGCATTATATGAATTTAAAGCATTTACTAGATTTTTCTTGATTTTTTTTGAAATTTTACTAATTTTTCTTGATTTTTTAAATAATTTTTGTATTTTTTTAATATTAAAGTACAATACGGGCGATACGATACGATACGCCCGTATCGTGGATCCCAGCGATACAATACACGTCATACAACATTGGTATATATTATAAGTCAGTTTCAACATCCACCTACCTCATTGCATATAAGTGTTGTCATAACGATTGTTCGTTATATACGACAAACCTCAACTATGAGAGTATTTCTTAAGAGTATTTGTATCATCTTCGTCATTATCTTAGTTAACTGCATATAATGATATTGATTGGGGTGGTAACGTAAATGACAGACACTTTACTATCGGCTATTGTATTTTTCTTGGACACTCGTGAAAATGAAAGAAACAACAAAAAGTGTCTCTCTCCACCAAAGCTGAGTGTCGTGCGATAGCCAACACAACCACCGAATTAACTTGGTTGAAACAACTACTTCAAGATTTGAGAATACTATTAAAAGTTCCTCCTATCATGTACTGCGATCACAAAAATGTTATGTATATATCCAACAATCATACCTTTCATGAGCGTACGAAGCATATTAGATGTATCGTCACTACATTCGTGAATAGCATCTACAAGGCAATTTAGTATTACAGTTTGTAAGATCAAAGTATCAGCTTGCAGATGTGGTCACTAAGTCGTTACCTGCTCTACGATTTCAGTTTGCGATTGACAAACTTTAAGTCATGGAGTTGTTAGTTTAAGGGAGGTGTTAGAACATATGGGCCGCCAGGGCCTAACCCATCGAGCTATCAAGGCTAATGCCAAAGGGCCCCTAGCTGTTGGGGGCCCAACGATCACTAGGCCCCCCAACGGAACTAGCCGTTGGGGGTTGGCTATGCCCAACCCCCTCCTCTCTTGTTGCTTTTCTTTCCTCTTTCTTACTTATGTTTTCTTCTATAAATACAACACTAATGTACATATTCTTTAAAGCCTTTTGTGGCTAATAATATTGATTTCCGTTATATGGTGCCGTTGTTGCATATGTCCTATAGTAGCCTTTATCCAAGGCTTTGTGATTTACATCTGAGGTGATATTCACTGATCCTTCGCTACTACATTAAAGCATAAACTTCATTACAATATACATCGATACCAAATAAAAATGCATTTTATCATTTAAAATCTTTTGCTTTGCATTCAACCACGATCTCAAGCTTGCTTGCTTTAAATCCTTCCACGCAAACATCTCCTTTTATAGAAGACTGAAACAACCAAATCAAGTCAGGCTCAACAAAAACAAAAAACAACAATAACCACTAAGCATTTTTCCGTACTAGATGGGGTCGGCATGGATTTTATGTTCCCATAGAGCTCAATCATGTGCCATACTAAGAGTTTAACTCAAAAAAGCCACTTTTTGTGGTCTTATTGTTGTACTTTAATATTTTCACCATCTAGTTTACCATAGCTTCTTTTGATTACTTCTTTCAAGTCACACTAGATGGTTCGACTTTTAATATGTTTCTAACAACCTCATTATGAATACGATCTTTCCTTGTGTGACCGCACGTCCATCTTGGCATCTTTGTTTCTGTCACGAACATGTTTTGCACATGTTGATGATTAATTGCCCAACAATCAAAACCATATAACACAACGGGTTTAATTGCTACTCTAAAATATTTAGATCTATTGCTATCTTCTTGTCACATAGAATACCTGATGCACCCCTCCATTTTAACAAACCTACACTAATTATATGTGTGATGTCTCCATTTTATATATGTTAGACACATCTACCAACATAATACAAACAACAACTAAGCCTTTTCCCATACTAGACTACTAACACAATGTCATTTAAAAATAATATACATCAAGATACTTCATCTTGAATATGCTTTGTTTGCTCATCAATAACCAACGTAAACAAATACGGACTTAAAGCAAATCCTCCATGTAGTTCAATATTAATTTCAAAGAAATCAGTTTGCACCATTATACATATCTCTTATAAGATTGATGTATGACAATGAGATATCTCTTTTTTAAGGTTCACCAAAGAATATCCCTTAACACCCTATCGTAAGTTTTTTTCTAAATCAATAAATATCATGTTACGGTTCTTATTTTAGTTCTGAAATGTTTCATAAAACGTCTAATACGTTAATAGCCTTAATAGTAGATCTTCTTGACACAAATGTAAATTAGTTCTCTATTGTACTTGATACCAAAGTTATAAAAATTACATCATGTATAAATTGATACCATTAA
The DNA here is from genome assembly GCA_036023115.1 of Brasenia schreberi. Taxonomy (NCBI): domain Eukaryota; kingdom Viridiplantae; phylum Streptophyta; class Magnoliopsida; order Nymphaeales; family Cabombaceae; genus Brasenia; species Brasenia schreberi. Next base: position 1,271,248 of record JAYKKT010000070.1, on the reverse strand, counting down.
GGTACTTTATCATAAAATACCATTTATTGCAATGTATCAGGGCATATCATACGACGTATCATATGATACATTAAAGTTTCAAAATTTGTGTTTTTCTAATCAAAGCTTGGGTGTGTTTAAACCCAATCTAGGCCAACTTCTTTAAATCCTCTTGCATGTTTTACTCCTTCTCCCTTTGATACCAACTCCTTTCTCTCTCCAAGTCAAGCCCCATATGCATTCTACACTCATTACTTCTCCCTTCAATACCAACTCCTTTCTCTTTGCAAGTCCCATATGTATTCTACAATCATTAATAGTCATCCTAATTTTCAAAATAAGGTTGGAGCATGTGCTTTGGTTTGTTTTGATGTTGAATCCATGTCTCTTAGTGTGCTTTAGTTTCTTGAATTTTAAAAATGTTTTTTACTATTATTTTTAAAAAATAATTTAAAAATCACCATTTCATACACATGTGTATTGGTACCCCATGCGATACGTGGCTCCATACGATATTTATGACATTGCTTGATACTTGTCTCAACCTTCATTCAATAATTCTTAACCATAATTTCATTGTACCATAATCAATTTTGATGCCCCGATAATTAGCATGATCCTTAATGTTTCTCTTATATATATAAGTGTAAATACACTCTTTCTCCATACGTCAAGTATCTTTTCGTTTTTTCATATTTCATTAAATAATCTTGTAAGTCGAGTGAAACCCATCTCTTGCATTTTCCATACTTCTATGAGAATATTATTTGTTCCAACAGATTTTACCTTCATGAGTTTAAAACCTTTTGACTTCATTTCTTTAAATATGTCGGTAGAAATTACAATTTATATACTCTTCTAAGTTAGTTAGAAGTCTCAAGCTAATACAAGTATGCATATTTTTGTTAAAAAGCTTATAGAAGTAATTTTACTATCTATTTTTCTATCATTGATTGCCATTAAAATCTTCTCATATGATTAAATTTATTAAGGCAAGACCTACTCAAGCTTGATAACTAAGGACAAAATTACAAGAAAAAGGGGTTGTTGCCCATGAGTAAGCATTAGTACACGAGTTAATGAAGATCAACCTCATTCCATCATGATAGTCACACAAAGTGCCTTAAGGACTTCACCAAAAATCAGTTCAATTGTGCCTTAAGCACCAAATTGCACAACATAAACACTTAATTATCAAAACAAAGCCCCACGACTTATAATACAAAAGAAGGTAGAATACAATAGGACGAGAGTAGGAACGAGGAAAGAGAGAGGAAGAAGGAGGGCCAACACCCAACGGCGAGCATGCTAGCCGTTGGGTGTTGGTCTATTGGTTGGCCAACAACTGGCAACAAGTGGCTGCAGCAGATGGTGGCGGCAGTGGTGGGCAACAATCATTCTTCTAATACCCTCCCTCAAAATGACAGAAGAACAACTGACAGTTTCCTCAAAAGTTTTTCCAACCGAGGTGTTTGAAGAGGTTTAGTGAATATACATGCAAGTTGATACTCAGTCTTAACATATTGAAGATCAACATTTCCTTGTAGATATTCTTCTTGGACATAGTGACAATCCATTTTAGTATGCTTTGTATGTTCGTGAAAGGTGTTGTGTGCAATGTCCATGACACTCTTATTGTTGCAGTACATCTGAGGCGAAGACTCCAAATGCATGTGTAGGTCTTCCATGAGTTGTCTAGATGAGAGTGAGACATTTTACTACTTTTTACACTTCCATCATATAAGAAAGTCACCTAAAAACACATAAAAACTTGTGGTAGAGTGCGTATTATTGATATTACCTCCTCAATCAGCATCAAGTATAGGCAATTAATTTTAAAGAGAACGAGGAAAGTAAGAAAACTCCCTTTTCTGTGGTGTGTTTAATATGTCTGACTATTCTCATCACTGCACTCATGTGGATAGTAGTGGGTGCATGTTGAAGTTGACTTATTGTGTGTACAACATGCATAATAGTCAGATACGTTAAAGCACCAACCATTTGTTGATATGGAGTGGGGTCCTTAAGTGGTTCTCCATCTCCAAGCCTCATTTTCTGCCCAAGTACTTTAGGAGTTTCTACAAATTTATCATTCTGTTAACAATATCATGAGCAAACTTTATTCGTGACAAAAACACACCTTTATCATTACGAGTTACTTTAATACCAAGAAAATAATATAAGAAGCAAAGATCCTTCATATTAAATTCTTTATGAAGCTCATCTTTAATATTCTGAATACCGATATTATCACTTCCAATAATAATGATATCATCAACATATAACAAAAGGATCACAATACCTTCTATATTTCTTCTCACAAATATGGTAGTATCAGTATAACATGTAATAAAACCATGATTAACCATAAACTCACTAAACTTATCAAACCATACTTTAGGAGCCTCTTTCAAACTATAAAAAACATTTTTTAAACGAAGAACTTGATTGTTGGGAATAACTAGACCAAGTAGAGATTTCATATACACTTCTTCTTTTAACACACCATTTAAGAAAGCATTTTTGACATTCATTTGAAAAACATTCTAATTATTTACAATACTAATAGTAATAAGGGTTCTTACTATTGTAATTCTTGCTACGTTTTATATCTTTCTAGTGTTCCCTCACCCTTTGTTTTTATTTTATAAACTCATCCACAACCTATAAGCTTCTTTGACTTAGGCCTAAGTCACACAGACACTTCTAAGGGGTGGAGTGTCGACCTCAACACGAGTGCGACACCGACACCGACACCAACACCGTGTCGGTGCAGCATGATAAAAAAAATTACAAAAAAAAATTATAACTCACGATTCTGCAGTCTATGGTGTATTTCTCCTACAAAACCCGATCAAAGAAGGAATAATCTGTGAAGACGATAAAATCGAAAACTCTTAGTCGACTCGTGACCTTATCTCCCATGATAACCACCTTACCTCACCATAGTTTCCAAAATGCTCCTTCAGCTTGTCTTCCATCATCTCCCATGAAACTCCGCCAATCAAATATAGAAAAATATATCAACGCGGACCTTCTTCACTTTCTTTTGTGTAGATATTCCACACTTCAAAATCAGGTATCGATTTTGAAGTTCGGGTCTTTTTGGATAAATGGGTCCGAATAGTGAAGATTGATTTGTGTATTATGATGAAATTAGTAGTTGTTTACCATTTATGTGTTTTGCTTTAATATAAAGTTGTGTACTTGCTATTGTCATATACTTATGTTAATTGATGTCTCACTTGTTGTATCTTGAATATTATATATAATATATAATATTATATACCTTAGCCGTATCGCCGCACCCAAAATTTTTGAAATTTTCTGTATCCCACACCCGTACCCGTGTCCGCACCCGCACCCGTGTGACATAGACTTAGGCCTTTCTACTAATTCTCAGGTTTGGGCTTTGTTTAAGGCTTCTAACTCCTCATTCATAACATCTACCCAATGAGAAAAAGATTGGGTTTCTCTAAAGTTTTTAGGTTCCTTAAAATTAGACAAAGTAATTACCAGAACTCTATGAACATGAGAAAACGTATCATAAGAAATAAATCTCTTCAGAGGTCTGATTTTCTACTAGATCTCTTAGGAGGAGTTTCAGTCGATCTCCGAGTATAATATCGTTTAAAAAGAGAAATAATATGTCTAGATTCTTTAACATCCTCATCAGGTGTTAACCTATCTCGTTCTTGTTCTTCATTTTCTAGAATATCAATCATAAAATAATATCTTTTATCATTACTAGAGTCATTGTTTTCGTTATCATAGTAAAATTCATTTTCATGAAACTGAACATTCCCAGATACATACAGCTTATCATTCTTAGGGTCATAACATCTACACCCTTTTTTTATATCATATCATATCCTAAGAATGCACACGCAATGGCACGTGAAGAAAGTTTATGTTATCAATCACTACAAAACATTTGCATCCAAAAATTCTAAGATAAGAGTAATTAGGGCCAACTTTCAACAATTTCTCTATGGGTGAGACATTTTGTAAATCATGAAGACATTCTGTTTATAAGGAAAACCGATGTCATAATGGTTCAACCCAAATATTCTTTGGGACATTATTAGATATTAATAGGGTTTGGGCAGTTTCAACTATGTGTCTATGCTTTCGTTCAACAATATCATTTGAGTCCTAGCACAGATATCTGATGAATTATCCCATTTTCTTTAAGATAGTTTTCAAAATCTCTTAAAATAAATTAACCACCAGAATCAGATCTAAACACTTTGATGTTAACATCAAATTGATTTTTAATCAAATTATGAAAAATCACAAAATTTTTAAACACTTTAGACTTAGCTTTTAGAAGATACACCCATGTGTATATGGTAAAGTCATCGATGAAAATAACACATTATGATACCCCTTTTAACAAGTCCCCAAACATCATAATGGATTATTTAAAAATGTTTGTTTGAGGTAGACATTCTTTAAGAAAACAAAGGACATTTCATTTTTCCAAAAGCACAATCATTACAAAAAAAAACATTTTTAATTCCAATAGAATGGCATTCATACAATTTTTGAACATTCAAATGACCAAGTCTTTTATGGCATATAAGAATATCTTTACATAAAACATTACATTGTCCAAGATTTTGATCATGCAAGAGTCCTCATTCTCTACAGCCATATCCAATCACCTTCTTCGTTAGGTGATCATGTATAATGCAACTATTTAATTAGAAGCTTACTACACAACCAACAACAACAACAATAACTAAGCCTTTTCCCATACTAGACGGGGTCGGCTACATGGATTCTTTGTTTCCACAGATCCCTATTGTGTGCCATGTTAGCAGTTAACTCCCAATAAGCTAGACCATTCTTTATTGTTTCTTTCCAACACTTTTGTGATCGTCCTCTACCTCTTTTAATACTTTCCAAATTTAGTTTTTCTAACCTTCTTACAGGTTCTTCTTTTGATCTTTTTCTATATGTCCAAACCATCTTAAACGATGTTCTCTCATTTTATCCTCTATTGGTGCCACTCCTAATTTGTTTCTAATAACCTCATTATGTATACGGTCTTTTCTTGTATGACCACTCATCCATCTCAACATCTTCATTTCTGTCACAGACATCTTTTGTACATGTTGATGATTAACTGCCCAACACTCAGAACCATAAAACATGGCAGGCCTAATTGCTGCTCTATAATATTTACCTTTTAATTTTAATGGTATCTTCTTATCACAAAGAATACCTGATGCTCCTCTCCATTTTAACCAACCAGCATTAATTCTATGTATAACATCTCCATCAATTCTTCCATCACTTTGAAAAATTGACCCTAGGTATTTAAAACTTTCCTATTGGGGAATGCAATGTGTGCCAATTTTAATTTCTATGTCCTCTAAAGTAGCCAAATGATCAAACTTACATTCCATATATTCTGTTTTTGTTCTACTAAGTCGGAGGCCTTTGTTTTCTAATGTTTCTCTCCATAGTTCCAATTTTCTATTAACTTTTTCCTTAGACTCCTCCACTAATACAATGTCATCTGCAAATAACATACACCAAGGTACTTCTTCTTGAATATGTTTTGTTAACTCATCCATCACCATTATAAATAAGTATGGACTTAAAGTATCCTTGATGTAACCCAATATTAACTTCAAAGAAGTCTGTCGTTCCTTCATGAGTCCTCACACATGTTTTTGCACCATCATACATGTCTCTTATAAGGTTAATATATGTCAATGGGATACCTCTTTTTTCCAAAGTTCTCCAAAGAACCTCCCTCGGTACCCTATCATAAGCTTTTTCTAGATCAATAAATATCATGTGAAGGTCTTTCTTTTTTGCTCTAAAATGTTCCATAAGACGTCTCAAAAGGTGAATCGCTTCAATAGTAGATCTACCTGGCATAAATCCAAATTGGTTCTCTGTTGTATTTGATACTTGTCTTAACCTACGTTCGATAATTCTTTCCCATAATTTCATAGTATGACTCATTAACTTGATACCCGATAATTCACACAATTCTCAATGTCTCCCTTGTTCTTATATACGGGTATAAGTGTACTTGCTCTCTATTCCTCGGGCATCTTTTGGTTTTTCCATATTTCATTAAATAGTCTTGTGAGCCAAGTGATTCCTATTTCTCCTAGTATTTTCCAAACTTCTATAGGAATATTATCTGGTCCTACCGATTTACCACTCTTCATATGTTTAAGAGCCTCTTTGACTTCATTCTTTTGAATACGTCGGTAGAAATTATGGTTTATATACTTTTCTGACTTGGTTAAATCTCCTAAACTAATACTAACATCTTTATTTTCATTAAAAAGATTATAAAAATAGTTTTTCCATCTATTTCTTATATCATCATTTGCCACTAAAATTTTTTCATCCTCGTCTTTTATGCATCTAACATAATTAAAATCTTTAGTTTTCTTATCTCTAGCCCTAGCTATCCTAAAAATATCTCTTTCGCCCTCTTTTGAGTTGAGTTTTTTATATAAGTCCTCCCAAATCTTAGCTTTTGCTTCACTAACGGCCTTTTTTGCTTCCTTCTTTGCTTTCTTATAAGCTTCTAAAGTTTCACTAGTTTTCTTAGCATAATGTAATTTGTAACATGCCCTCTTTGCCTTGATTTTATTTTGTACTACTTCACTCCACCACCAAGCTTCATTTTGTGCCGGTACACCTCCCTTAGATACCCCTAACACATCTTTCGCCACTTTCCTAATATGTATAGCCATATTGTTCCACATATCAGAGGGTGTGCCAACATAATTCCAAACATCTCCTTCAAGGACTTTCTGTTTAAATATATCTTCTTTCTCGCTTTTGAGGTTCCATCATTTAGTCCAAATAGCTCGATGCACTCTTTTCTTCTTTGTCCATTTTTTTATTTGTAAATCCATAACTAAAAGTCGATGTTGGGTGGTTAAACTTTCTCCTGAAATTACCTTGCAATCTTTACAATACGCTCTATCTTTTTTTCTACAAATAAAGTAATCAATTTGTGTTTGTGATAAGCCACTCTTATAAGTAATTAAATGTTCATCTCGTTTTTTGAAGATTGTATTGACTATAAAGAGATCAAATGACAGCAAAATTTAAAATCTCCCTACCTTCCTCGTTTATATCCCCATAACCAAAGTTTCCATGAATCCCTTGATATCCTAATGCCTCTTTACCGTCATGTCCATTTAAATCTCCTCCTAAACAAATCATCTCCTTGTGTGGAATCTTTTGAAACACCTTATCTAACTCTTCCCAAAAAACTGTCTTTATACTATCTTCTAGTCCTACTTGTGGTGCGTAAGCACAAACTATATTCAAAACCTATGCTCCTAACACTAATTTCAATATCATGATTCGGTCACCATATTGTTGTATGTCTACTACACTCTCCTTTAAATCTTTATTTATGATAATACCAACTCCGTTTCGGGCCTTTTCTTTACCTGAGTACCATAATTTAAAACCTGTATCCTCTATCTCCTTTGCTTTTTCTCCAACCCATTTTGTCTCTTGTAAACATAGAATATGAATCTTTCTCCGAATCATAGTATCTACCACCTCCATTAGCTTACCCGATAATGTTCCGATATTCCAAGAACCAATACGAATCTTATTATCTAGGACTAGCTTCCTTACCCCCCGCATCCGTCCATAATCAAAATCCGTCCATAATCAAGAAGCTTACTACACAACCATTGTAAAATATTTGTGAAACTGAAAAAAGATTTAAATTTAACTTTAGAACCAAACTTATTTTTGAAATTGAAAATTTTTTATTTTGAAGATGTCCGATTTTGTGGCCACTCAGTTTAGTTCCATCAACTGTAAACACATATGCATCATATTTCTTGTGTGTAATTGCTTAAAAGTTTTTTTCACATGTCATATGAAAAGAAGTTTCGGAATCGAGTAACCAAGATTTCGTACCTACGGTTCCGTTAGAGCTAGTAGAATAAACTGTTCCACTTGATGCGCTTCCTTTCATTTGTTCTTTAAGTTGCTTTACTTTGTTTTGGAGTTCACGGAGAGCAAGAGTTTATTTTCCTTCTCGCTCGATTGCGGCAACTTTATTCTTTAATTTAGGACAAAATTTAAACACATGACCTAATTCCTTATAATAAAAATAAATTACCTCCTTTGCAGTAGGAGGTTAAAATGTGGAAGTCGATAGGGCCTAACGTTTGCTCCTAATTTGGATGTAGCTAGTATAGAGTCTCTTTTTTGTTTTTGAGTTTCTTTGAGTTTTTGAGTCTCTTTCATTTTTTGCTTCCTTTAGCTTGGCTTGTGTCATTTGTAAATCATTCAGAACTTAAGGGAATGATTTTCTATGAATGTGATTGACTCTTACTCCTTCAAATTCTTCCCTGAAGCTTCTAAGAGATTGATAGACAAAGTTCTCATTTTGTTCGCATTGCCTTATGTCAAGACAGTGTGTACACTTTTTCTCATATCCCCGAAGTTGATTCCAAATATTATAAAACTCCGTGTAAAATTCACTAGTGTTCTTATCTCCTTGTTTTAAGGTCATAAGTTTATCTCTAAAGCCCATTCTGTGAGCTACATAACTTTGTATATGGCTTCTTTTAAGATAAACCTACGCTTCTCTAACATTTGTAAAATTTGCTAGAGTGTCTCTTCCATGCTCATTAACATTGTTCATGAGGATCCATAGAACGGTTCTATGTCCTCTCATTTTCTACCATTTGTTCTAAACTTCAATCAATGGAAAGTTTTGTTTTTGTTCCGCTAACATAACCCTAGAGTTTCTTGAAATATAAATAATTTTTCATGGTTTGTGTCTATGTCTTATAGTTGGTGTTTGTTAGGCAGAAACAAAACCCTTTATCTTCCATTATCAAAAATGGATAATCAATGTCTTACTTGAAGAGACGAGCATTCCACTGAGTCAAAACCTTTTTAACACGCTTCTCGAGATCACCTTTTCTCGATCAATCATCCTCGACAAGGCTCTGATACCATATAATGAAGATCGACCTCACCCGATCTCAATAGCCATACAAAGTGCCTTAAACACTTCACCAAGAATAAGTTCAACTATGCCTTATGCATCAAATTGCACAACATAAACACTTTGAAGAAAGAACACTTTATTATTAAGGCAAAGCCCTACAACTTGCTTTTACAAGAGTGAAGATGAGGTATTTATAAACAAAAAAAGGTAGAAAGGTAGAATATAATAGGACGATATAGTAGGAAAGAGGAAAGAGAGGGGAAGAAGGAAGGCCAGAACCCAACGGGTGTTGCTGGCCTGCTGGCTGCAATGACTGGCCCAGCAGCTATCAACAGGTGGCGGCGACTGGTGATGGCGGTAGCATGTAGCAATGGTGGCGGGCAGCAGTCCTTAACAGTTGCAACTTGCATTAGTGCAAACCCACATAAACATGGATAAACTATCCAAGTGGATGGAAGAAGAGGGAATACAGCGAGAAACTCAGAAAGTAATCATGCATAAGTTCTTTAGATGCATGTGTCCTCAAGCCATTATCTATTTGAGTTGAGAATATGTCACCCTGTGATGATTGTTATGGATTTCATCCATATAGTATGTTCCTTTTCACAAAGGGAGATGTGTATGATACTTCAGAAACCATTGCATTCAAGTTGTCATGTGGGAGTCTATAAAGCCAACTACATGAACTACTAAAGAAAGCACAATGACTTAAATAATTTGCTTGGAATAAGTCCACCGCATGAGTACAAGTTACTAGAATACCTTCATAAGGAGACTGAGTTGGCCCAAGGATCATCACATTGAAATATCTCATGTTGTCTTCAGAAGGAGATGCACTAATGCCAGGTGCTGTATTAGGATGAAAAAGAATCAGCATATCAGTTGTAGAAATTACATAGCTAATCCATGAGAAAATGCAACCGACCTTAAGGCTCCAATATATCAAAAGTTTAAAAGGGATTCTTTTTTATGTGAAACAAAGTTTAAGGACAAATTAGAATGAGATTTCTACATAAATGGGAAAGAATGAAGTCAAACATTGTAACATCACCACTAGAGCTGCACTGGGGAGCCTCAAATGGGAGTGGATATTGGGATTCCTTGAATCCCTTGCATGTGTTGGCACCCACTGTAGCTTCATAGATATGCGAGTAAGAAGATTAACTGAAATCAAACTGAATTTTGCAAGGCCTATAAGTGGAAAGAGAGAATGTTCTTAATTTTTCAGATATTAAAATAAAGATAATGAGATGGATGAGTGGTCATACAAGGAAAGACCATATATGCTAGTGTTATTCGTATCGCAGGAAACCATAATACACGATATAGGGAATTGTATCGTGAATGATAATGTGTCGGCTCATATCGTGAAATACATGTTGTATTATATAATGCAGGCGATACACCCTATTTCTTTTAAACCTCTCCCCCACCCGAACATAACCCCGCATTCTTGAGGGGTTTGGCTTGTGTTTGAGAGTGCTCCAAATTCCAAGAGCTCCACGACAATTTCCTGCTAGATAGAAGCATCTCCACAGTCTCCATTCATCGACACCATCACTCTGATGGCAACAACAAAGGCAATTTGGTGGTTGTGGTCAGTGTTGTCTGACGCGTATCGTATCGGGTATCGCTGGGCTCCACAATACAGGCGATACGCCCAATTTTTTTTTTCAAAAAGAAAAGTCATGAAAAGGTTTCTGGCCTCTCTTCACTTCTCTCTAAGGCATCTTTCGACTGCTTTAAAAATTTAGTGAAAAATCTTTATAAAAAGTAATAATATTCTATTGATCGATAGTCTTTTGATGTGATGAAGATCCATGGGTCAATTTCTTTATCACCTTAAACTAACTCGGGCCTTGCCAATCCATTCCAAACATCAGTCACACAGTGACGAAGCAACCTGTGTGGTTTGATGAAAACTGATATTCAAACTTTTTCTTTTATTATAACAATCTGATTCAATGCAGTTGATCGAGAGTAGAATTCCTAAGAGTTTATAGTGTAGACATTAATATAATAATATTATCTTTCATAATTTTTTACAAATTTTAAAATTACACGTACACTATTCAAGAAACAATAATTGAAAGTAAGCCAAAATATCATAAATGATCTTTATATATATATATATATATATATATATATATATATATATGAGCTGCTTGGGTTCAACCTTCTAATGCAAAAGCGAGCTCGATTCAAGTCACGAGAAGTGAAGAGAGGCGAAGAGAGGCTAGAAACCTTCAAAAAAAAATTGATTATTTTTTTTGAAAAAAAAGTTAAAAAAATTTTTTGGGCGTATCACCTGTATCGTACGGGATAGTGTATCGTATCGTGGTACGATACGGTGCGATACGGATAACACTGGTTGTGGTATAGTGTTTTATCCTTTTTTCTATGTATTTTGTATCTTATTGTGTTATTTGTTTTTTCTTTTTTAAATAACAACATATAAAGTGAGTGGATATCTTTTCGTTGTATTTGTAACAATCTATAAAGTGGGAGACACTCTCTTTGAGTATTTTGGTGGCTTGTGAAATTAAGATTGGAGATTTATGAAGTTCTTTTATTTTTAGTTTTATTAAGATTTAAGTGGTAAATTAATATGGCAGGAAGGGTTGTTAATGCTACACAGTCTCAACCAAGGTATCATGATCCAACATGGCAGTGGGGTACTTCAATTGAGAGAAATTGATTGAAAAATCAAATGTAATTTTTGTGATAAGGTGATGGGTGGTGGAATTTCTCGATTGAAATATCACCTAGCAAGGACTAGATAATGTTTATATATGATTGATAGAATAGTTGAGAAGAGATAAGAAAAAAAAGATGTAAGAATGTTTAAGGAAGAGGATATTGGACTTAGTAGTGGTGGTGATAACAATCATAACATCACTTCTGATGTTAAGAAAGAGATTGCTAGTAGTAGTTGTCGACCACCAACTAGGAAAAAAAAAGGGTTGTTGAAAAGGTTGCAAGTGGTACAAGAAAAAGGGTTATAAGAAAATCTTATTGTGATATATAGTCGTTTTTTACTCCTAGTATTATACCTGATGCTCAACTTGGTGTTTATATTGCTATGGCTTAAGAGCAATTTCATACCTTGCAATGGAGAGATGGTTTTATGATAAATGTATTCCATTTAATGCAATAAATTTTTTTCATTTTCAAGCAATAACAGATGTTATTGTTAACATTAATTAATATAAATTGAGAGAAAAACTATTAGATAAGACCATACTTGAAGTTCAAGAGTATTCTTCGACTTTGAGGGAATCATAGAAGGAGACATGATGCACTATCATGGCAGATGAATGGACAGATAAGCGAGAAACACAACAACAACAACTAAGCATTTTTCCATACTAGATGGGGTCGACAACATGGATTCTTTGTTTCCATATAGCCCTATCATAATTTATAGAATTTATGGTAAATAAGTCCGACAATGTTTTACGCTAGCTGTTGAAAGCCTAACGCAACCCTCCTCCTTGGGACCAGCCATGTAAGGGTGATCCCTTGCATGGCGCATAATTATGACAAATAAGTAAGGAAGGACTTGACTTTTGTTTTTTAAATCACTAGACATGTCAGAGGAGCGTCATGCTACATAAATTCCAAGGAAAGAATTTCATAAGGTGATATTAGACGTTGGGCGTGAAAATGTAATCCAATTAATTATAGATAATGCAGCTAACTATAAAGTAGTTATAATTTATAAAAGAGTTAGCTAATAGTTATGTGACTTTTTATTGGACATCGTGTGTAGCCCATTATCTAAATCTCATCTTTGAGGATATTGGAGAGATGGATGAGGTAAAGGCAGTAGTTGACTTTTTATTGGAATAGATCTTTATATTTATCTTTTTTGTTAGATGTTTCGTGGACTAGGTTTGGAAGTAATTATCAAAACTTAAGAGATTTTGAAATAAGGGTTAATAGTCAAACCTATAGTGTAGCTCGTTGTGAAAGAAATCAGAGTGTCTTTGAACATATCCACACAAAAATGTGCAATAGGTTAGAACATAAGTGGCTCAATAACCTAGTTTTCATCTAATTAAGGATTACTTAGTAATTACGTATTCAATTCAATGATTCAATTTATTAAGTTTTTATTCTTAATTTTTATTTACTTATAATTCTTACAAGCAATTAAGAAAGTTAAACTGAAGTAAGTATGAGAACCAATTTATCTTATAAGCCTTGATAATTTTGATATCTTAGAGGAGTGGATTATGGAAGATGATGAAGAAAATATACTCTTAATTGAAGAAGATATTTAGTGGATTAATTTGGAAGGAGTGCAACAATATCAATAAGGGGATGATGATATTTATTTTGCCATTGAAGGTGATGAAGATCTTGAACAAGGAGGAGAAAAAAATGAAGATTATTTAGTTAATGATCCATATTATAATATATAATTCTTTTTTTTAATTATGAAAGTTATAATTTTGCTACTTATTTAAATATAACGATGTACTGCTTAAATACTTATACATTGAAATTTTAATGGTGAATAATGAATGTTTACTCAACTTTTGAATTATAGGAATTGTTTAGAATTGTCTTGATATTTTATATTTTTTCTCTACTTTTGGTAATTTTAAACTATTTTTAAAAAAATACGATATAATACACCTATATCGTGGAACAAAACGATACACGATATGATCCAGTACAAACAACATTGGTATACGCAATGAGGTCATTAGAAACAAATTGGAAGTGGCACCAATAGATGACAAAACGAATAGAAATTGTTTAAGATGGTTTCGGTATATAGAAAGACAACTAAAGGAAGCTCCAATAAGAAGGTATGAGAAACTAGATTATTAAAATGTTAAAAGAAGAATATGAAGACCACAAAAGTATTGGAAAGAAACAATACAGAATGATCTAGCTTATAATCTAGCTTATGTTGACTTAATTATTAGCATGGCACATCGACCCATCTAGTATGGGAAAAAGGCTTAGTTGTTGTTGTAAACAATCCTTTAAATGTTGAAACCTATAAACACATTTTTAAAAAATCACCACAAAAACCTTAAAAAACAATTTTTTTAGTTAATTTAGAAATTCTACAGGAGTACACGTGTTCAAATGTCAGCATTGTCATATAACTGAAAATCCAAATTACAGTAATAGAACCTGAGTGACTCGGCTCGAATAAATGATCTTTCCAAACAAAAACCTGAACATAAACGGAGTGGTTATGCTCATCGGTAAACTTTGTGGAAGAGATATGACGATGAGTATCTCCTTAGTGGAACGTTGAATTGAAAGTAGACTACAAATTCACAGAAAAAGGACAGTTGGGCAGAACACATGTAAGATCGATTGCCTTAGGACCTCATTGTGGTCTATGATCGTAATCAAAAGAGGAGACCGGAAAAGCCGGGCAGGAAAAGGGAGAAAGCTTCCTGTTATCAGTCCAAAGTAGCCCAATAAATCAAAGATTCAAAGTCAAGGAAACAAAGCAGTGACAAATTTCATCCATAAGTTCCAACACAGAAAGGTCACGATAAAGAGTAAGAATGAACTTAAAACCCTTAATTTCTCCAACAAAGAAAAAAAACTGATGCACGGAGGGAAGAAAATTTTTAAAAATCCAGCAAAAAGCCCAACCAAAAAAATCAAGAGAAGAAACACGAGAACACCGATTAATCTGATCTAGTAACACCGATATCTAGGCAAATGACGGACAATACCTGGTTCACTGAGCAGACGTTGAGTTTCCTGCATAGAAACAACGAAATCTCCATCAAGAACACGAAGGGAACGGAAATCAACCTCAGAAAACCGAAGGATCTGGACCCAATCAACCCAGTAAAAATCGAAATTGTCGCCATCAATTCCATCACAAGGACCAAAGCAAAGAAAATGAAGGAAGAAACGACCACCGTTACCTTGATGATCCTCCTTGGTAGATTGCTGTTGGCCATCTCGGGCGACCTTGCAGAAACAGGAGAGAGAGAGAGAGAGAGTCGAAGGCTAAACGGGTGCTATAATTACCTGATGGCCTAAGATTTATCACTGTCTTGCCCCTCTCTGATTCTCCGCCTATGGGCACACTATTACGTATCTACCCCTCACTCTTTTCGCTAAGACGATTGTAGGCTTTGTCCTTCATTACGTACGTAATGTTGAGATTGAACGAGTCCTTGACGCAGGCGACAAAGGACACGATATATTGGTAGATGAAGCACATACGGATCGGGTCCTTCCACTCTTATGATACAATTTCAGCACTTGAAAAAAAATGACCATTATAAGTAGGCATGGCAATATTGGCCCGGCCCGATCCAATTCGGGGTGGGTATTATCGAGTTTGACTGGGTTCAGGTTTAAGTTCGGGATATCTTTAGCTATTATGGGATAAGAAGTACCCACACCGTATCATATTATATATAGAGAGGGAGAGACTGGTATACTCTAGCACTAGTAAATTCAAAGGCATCGGTATTTTTGTTTTTAAAATTTAAATTTCAAATTTTAATCATTAATCATCAAAAATCAATATTTATCATAAAAAAAATAGATGATTGAGATTTGTTTGATATACTAGTTTCTCTCTCTCCCTGAAGAGAGTGAGAGAGAATTTGGTATATGCATATACTCATTCATAGTGAAATTCACTAAAAAATCTTGCAATGGAGGTTTGAATTTTAAAAACAAAAAGTATGGTTATAATTTTCATACTTAATATTTAATATATAGACATTAAATACTTTTAAAATTTAAATCTTCATAATTAAACATGTCAATCGAATTTTAAAAACGTTTAAGTAGATTTAAGAATGAGTTCTTGTTGATAAGAATTATGCTCTCTCTCTCTCTCTCTACGTATTTATATTTATATATACACATAATTAAAATTTAACCCACCAACTTGAAAATTTGAAAGTTTGTTCCAAAAGGTCTTTGGACCGTGAATGACACTAGAAAGGTAGCTTTTGCACTCCGGAAGCATACATGCCCGGATTCAGCGTTGCGGATTTTTATATATTCTACGTTTTAAAAGCAACACTTTCTTGGGTTACAAACTAGCTCCCGACTATCCTGTTCGAGCCGAGCCGAGTCAGCCTGCTAGTGGGTGAAGCTTTCACCATGCTATTTCTTACATTTGCAAGATTCGAACCCGAGACCTTGCTTAAAGGGATACGTGCCGAACGACTTGAACCAACTATGTGAGAGTGGATGCAAATCATTTTGTTTACATTTAAAAGTTTGTTTTTCAATAGAAGGCCAAAGCCTAACACACAAATGCACCCTCTGACAATCGAACTTCCCACCAGCAACAACGGCATAGAGCATAATGGTATTTTATTTATACCTTTAAACAACACATGCATGAGTAGCATTTGCGCTTGATTTCTAGAAAGCCTCATATCAATCTTGTAAATATCTACCACATCACCTTACTCCATGCACGACCAGTATGCGCATGTCGCACCGTATCGTTTGATATAGTGGCAGATCTAGAAAATAGTATTGGAGGGGACGACAAACATATTTCATCGTGTTAAGAGGGTGAAGCATGAATCTCAATCATATATTCACCGTAAAACCTAAGTTTTACCATAAATTTTCAAATTTTCAGAAGGTGTCTGCCCCATCCCTCCATGTAGATCCGCCATTGGTTTGATGCACCTGAGATTCTATTTCTTTATCCAATGAAAGAACGCCAAAATATGATACTATAATTTCATATTATACTTTTTGAAATGGGCCCGCGGACTCGAGAATAACAGAACCAGCCCCGAACCGGAGTCTCATCCAGTTAAAAAACCAACAGACAATCTGATTGACCGACTCTCACAACCGGTTAAAAAAAAAAAGAATATTTGGTGCCCGTCGATTTGCTCAACTAAGCCAATTTAACTGGCAGTCCGGTGTATTTAAAAACCCAAACTAGAATCGGAAGTCGGTCTCAAGACAGTTTGGTTCTGGTTTCGAAAGTCGGTCTCAAATCAGTTTGGTTCCGGTTTCAAGTTTCATGCAAACCGAAACCGACGGATCCAACCTTAAATCGGAAGTGTCTAGCTACAAGTATGTGAATCATCTATGATGTCCTGATAATGGGAGAGGCTTCAATGTTTCTCCTTTTGTTAAGCAGATCCACATTTTGGCGTGGTGGGGTGATTCCCCACTCGAAATACTGAAAATTTGTATTTAGTGTTGAATTTGTAAAAGAAAATTTGAAAACTTTTAAAAACCACCTCACTTGAAACAAATTTTTGCATTTGCCACTGCATGCACCCCCTTGGAATCGAATTGGCTACCTACGAGTGAGCATTCCAAAGTCCTCTCAGGTGCGTAGAGGCTTCGAGTTCAAAGCCACCACCACCGACGGGGCATGAATATGTTGTAGATTCATTAGGTGGAAGCGTAGAAGGCACAATCGCGGATCAACATTTAACCGAGGCAGGGAGAGACATCTGCCCCACCAGAAAGATCGAAAATTAACAAAAAGAATCGAAGTCCGCATGCATCCCCCGGTATCAGAAGTTGAAGGTCATGAGTTCAATACTCAAGCGTGCATTTGTCTTTTACTTCTATTCTCTCTCTCTCTCTATATATATATATATGAGATAATTGTATATGCTTAATCCTATTGATGTTCAAATCTACTCAAATATTTTTATTCTTTCATAAGTATGATAAACGGTAAACATTTGAATTTAGAAAAGGAAATATATCATTATATTTTTATATTTCGTATTTAATATATAATAATACATTTATTTTTTAAATTCAAATATCAACCAGTCGTATTGATCAGATGATAGAAATGTTTAAGTGAATTTAAGTATGAATGAAATTAAGCATATACCACTCTCTCTCTCTCTCTCTCTCTCTCTCTATATCTATATATATATATATATATATATATATATATATATATATATATATAAGAAGCATAGTTCAACTGTACCTTCATTCATGTTTAAACCCACTAAAAAATGTTTATCATTTGATCAATACGATCAACAATGAAGTTTTAATTTTAAAAATATTTAAATATTTAAAAGCATACTTTTTACCTTTTATATTCAAATCTCTACTTAACAGTAGAAATTTTTATATGAATTTGAGTGCAGATGAATGTGCCCGTAAAATATTTTCTCTCTCTATATATAAAATGAAGATCGGACAAAAGATCTGCCAATGATGCAAACCGAATCCATAAAACGGCATTATCCATTCCACATCGGGCAAGAAAAGGTGTAGCCGAACGAAAGGGCGATTATATAATTTCAGCTTTCGACGTCAACCAGTCAGCGTAGAAATGACGCCGACGTGACAACGTGGTGCTACCGAGATTTGTCCCATTTTCCCAATCATTAACCACATAGACCAATTTGTCCTGATTCAATCCCCTAATGACGGCAGTATCCTCAGAAGGTTTCCGTGATT
Source organism: Brasenia schreberi (assembly GCA_036023115.1). Taxonomy (NCBI): domain Eukaryota; kingdom Viridiplantae; phylum Streptophyta; class Magnoliopsida; order Nymphaeales; family Cabombaceae; genus Brasenia; species Brasenia schreberi. Next base: position 1,252,875 of record JAYKKT010000070.1, on the reverse strand, counting down.
CCAGAGATTTGGGTTTCTATATCACCGAGTTCTTGATCTCAATAGTCATTCAAGGTGTAGAGTTGATGAGGGATGAAGGCACGACTCTATTCAATATTTTTCACATTTTTGCTTTTGAAAAAGCTACTACATATTTCTCGGGGCTCATGTCACCTTAAAATGGGTCCCTCATTGATATTAGGCACTTGTACCCGCCCTATACCCATGAAGAGATAGCCATTCCCATTGCCATCCCTTGTTCTTGATCTCACCTCATGAAAACTCCGCCAAAACAGAGGATGTAACTCTTTGCTACGAATCCATCATAAAACTCGATTAAACCTATTACCATCCATTTTAGATCACACTAAGTATTGGACAAGGCTTGATTCTAGTTTGAACTCTTTGAAGGACAGCTTCTTCAAGCCATTGAAAACAAATAACAATAGCTCACCTGGCTAGGGTTCGACTCACAAGTTGAAGGTCATGAGTTGATGCCCACGACGCACATTTCCCTTAAGCCTTCCCATTGTACTAGAAAAGGAAAAAAGAACAAAAGAATCAAGTTACGTTTAGGTATGAGATTTAAAAATACCCATTAACGAGCATTTGTGAGGCAAACCATGCTAAAATGCCATGTTCATATATTGTTTAACGAACCATGCATATTCCATGTTTATATATTCTAAACCACATATACAGAAGTCGAACAATCCAAACCATGAGCGACTTGGTTCTTTGCCAATGCTGATTGGGCCCCAAATAGGGAAAGCCAACATCGGGAGAGCTTTACCCCCGACGTGAGCTGACCCGTCTCTTCCGTTGCCGGGACTTGAACCCGGGTCTTTCGGGTGAGAGCCGAATATCCTGACCAACTAGACTACAACGGATTGCTTCTTCCCCCTCCTAAAGCAGATATCAGTTGGGTTTATGTTCTGTATATCTCTCTACATGAAAGTGACATTCTGTTCAGTTTTCAACAACGCGATGCTATATAATTTCTGATGTACTTATGATTTCAAACTGAACCTCAAGGGCAAAGAAAAAAGTTCGATTGCGATCCAAGCTACATAAGCCCGGGCAGGGAAAACTGTTATTACAGGAGACTGGAATCCGAGCAACGCCAATGTAAAGAATACTCATTTCTCTCTTGGTTACAGAAGAAAGTGCACATGAGAGGCGAACACCCATACATAAACGGGCTGGTGTTAGGGCACCAATCCAGCCTTATTAAGAAACCCTGGGACCAGAGGATGTAAAACTTTGAATCTAAGAACCGCTAAGCATCCACGTGCCAGGAGGGTAGATGGTCTTTGGAGTCGAACCCCAAATTGCCCAGGGGTTCACTCATGTTATCACGGTGCAACTCTTTTGCGGCTCGGTAAGCAGCCGGTAAGGGTGCAACTAATGTTTTGGGTTGTGTTTATGTCGTGTCAGCAGGTCAACACAAACATACATCATTTATTTTACGTTGGATAGGCATGCACACAAACTTTTAGGGTTGCCAGTATTTTGTCGCCGGCAGTCCCTAACAGTCGGAGTGGGTACTTCAGATCAGGGCACACCAGTGATTCCCACAATCACCCAACTAGAACCCCAATTCCATAAGTTAGAGTTTTGACCAAACATGAACCAGAAATTTGATTAGGAATCAAGTCTATGAAGCCATTTTTACAAGTTAGAATGATATAAACCGTCCCGTTAATTGGATCAGCATCACCTCCATTACCGACTTCACGCTGGAGGTGAAGAAACAAAAGAAAATTGACCAAATTAACTATATTCATCAATAATAATAATAATATATTATAGAGAAAACTATATTGAAAAAGCATTCATTAATCTCCTCTTTTCTGTTCAACTTTTCATATATAGAAAATAGAAAGAGAGACTAGAAATGACATCTCTTATTCCTTGAATGGCATTCAAACCAAAAAAGACAGCTGAATAGATTTGAAATATGGATGAAACATAATGAAATAGAGCCCAATCCATCTTACATGATCATCAATGTTGGGTAAGCTCACCTGAATAAACGGTTCTTTACAATGGGTAGTCCAAAGAGATGCATACCCAGGCGTTGAACTCATGACCTTCAACTTATGAATCAACCCCCTAGGCCTTAGTCTGGTGAAGTATTGTTCATTGTGCAACATGACCATCATCTTTGGCCCAGAGGATTTATCACACTGGCTTCCGACCGTCTGATGACACATCCAGGGTTAGCACTTGAATATGCATGTGTAAGGGCCTGCAACCCCACCACAACAACAACAACTAAGCCTTTTCCCATACTAGACGGGGTCGGCTACATGGATTCTTTGTTTCCACAGATCCCTATCATGTGCCATGTTAGCAGTTAACTCCCAATAAGCTAGATCATTCTTTATTGTTTCTTTCCAACACTTTTGTGGTCGTCCTCTACCTCTTTTAATACTTTCCAAATTTAGTTTTTCTAACCTTCTTACAGGTTCTTCTTTTGATCTTCTTTCTATATGTCCAAACCATCTTAAGCGATGTTCTCTCATTTTATCCTCTATTGGTGCCACTCCTAATTTGTTTCTAATAACCTCATTATGTATACGGTCTTTTCTTGTATGACCACTCATCCATCTCAACATCTTCATTTCTGTCACAGATATCTTTTGTACATGTTGATGATTAACTGCCCAACACTCAGAACCATAAAACATGGCAGGCCTAATTGCTGCTCTATAATATTTACCTTTTAACTTTAATGGTATCTTCTTATCACAAAGAATACCTGATGCTCCTCTCCATTTTAACCAACCAGCATTAATTCTATGTGTAACATCTCCATCAATTCTTCCATCACTCTGAAAAATTGACCCTAGGTATTTAAAACTTTCTTTTTGGGGAATGCAATGTGTGCCAATTTTAATTTCCATGTCCTCTGAAGTAACCAAATGATCAAACTTACATTCCATATATTCTGTCTTTGTTCTACTAAGTCGGAGGCCTTTGCTTTCTAATGTTTCTCTCCATAGTTCCAATTTTCTATTAACTTTTTCCTTAGACTCCTCCACTAATACAATGTCATCTGCAAATAACATACACCAAGGTACTTCATCTTGAATATGTTTTGTTAACTCATCCATCACCATTATAAATAAGTATGGACTTAAAGTTGATCCTTGATGTAACCCAATATTAACTTCAAAGAAATCTGTCGTTCCTTCATGAGTCCTCACACATGTTTTTGCACCATCATACATGTCTCTTATAAGGTTAATATATGTCAATGGGATACCTCTTTTTTCCAAAGTTCTCCAAAGAACCTCCCTCGGTACCCTATCATAAGCTTTTTCTAGATCAATAAATAATCATGTGAAGGTCTTTCTTTTTTGCTCTAAAATGTTCCATAAGACGTCTCAAAAGGTGAATTGCTTCAATAGTAGATCTGCCTGGCATGAATCCAAATTGGTTCTCTGTTGTACTTGATACTTGTCTTAACCTACGTTCGATAATTCTTTCCCATAATTTCATAGTATGACTCATTAACTTGATACCTCGATAATTGGCACAATTTTGAATGTCTCCCTTGTTCTTATATATGGGTATAAGTGTACTTGCTCTCCATTCCTCGGGCATCTTTTGGTTTTTCCATATTTCATTAAATAGTCTTGTGAGCCAAGTGATTCCTATTTCTCCTAGTATTTTCCAAACTTCTATAGGAATATTATCTGGTCCTACCGATTTACCACTCTTCATATGTTTAAGAGCCTCTTTGACTTCATTCTTTTGAATACGTCGGTAGAAATTGTGGTTTCTATACTTTTCTAACTTGGCTAAATCTCCTAAACTAATACTAACATCTTTATTTTCATTAAAAAGATTATAAAAATAGTTTTTTCATCTATTTCTTATATCATCATTTGCCACTAGAATTTTTTCATCCTCGTCTTTTATGCATCTAACATAATTAAGATCTTTAGTTTTCTTATCTCTAGCCCTAGCTATCCTAAAAATATCTCTTTCACCCTCTTTTGAGTTGAGTTTTTTGTATAAGTCATCCCAAATCTTAGCTTTTGCTTCACTAACAGCCTTTTTCACTTCCTTCTTTGCTTTCTTATAAGCTTCTAAAGTTTCACTAGTTTTCTTAGCATAATATAATTTGTAACATGCCCTCTTTGCCTTGATTTTATTTTGTACTACTTCACTCCACCACCAAGCTTCTTTTTGTGCCGGTACACCTCCCTTAGATACCCCTAACACATCTTTCGCCACTTTCCTAATATATATAGCCATATTGTTCCACATATCACAGGGTGTGCCAACATAATTCCAAACATCTCCTTGAAGGACTTTCTGTTTAAATATATCTTCTTTCTCGCTTTTGAGGTTCCACCATTTAGTCCGAATCGCTCGATGCACTCTTTTCTTCTTTGTCCATTTTTTTATTTGTAAATCTATAACTAAAAGTCGATGTTGGGTGGTTAAGCTTTCTCCTGGAATTACCTTACAATCTTTACAACACGCTCTATCTTTCTTTCTACAAATAAAGTAATCAATTTGTGTTTGTGATAAGCCACTCTTATAAGTAATTAAATGTTCATCTCGTTTTTTGAAGGTTGTATTGACTATAAAGAGATCAAATGACATAGCAAAATTTAAAATCTCCCTACCTTCCTCGTTTATATCCCCAAAACCAAAGTTTCCATGGATCCCTTGATATCCTAATGCCTCTTTACCGACATGTCCATTTAAATCTCCTCCTAAACAAATCATCTCCCTTTGAGGAATCTTTTGAAACACCTTATCTAACTCTTCCCAAAAAACTGTCTTTATACTATCTTCTAGTCCTACTTGGGGTGCGTAAGCACAAACTATATTCAAAACCTCTGCTCCTAACACTAATTTCAACGTCATGATTCGGTCACCATATCGTTGTATGTCTACTACACTCTCCTTTAAATCTTTATTTATGATAATACCAACTCCGTTTCGAGCCTTTTCTTTACATGAGTACCATAATTTAAAACTTGTATCCTCTATCTCCTTTGCTTTTTCTCCAACCCATTTTGTCTCTTGTAAACATAGAATATGAATCTTTCTCCGAATCATAGTATCTACCACCTCCATTAGCTTACCCGATAATGTTCTGATATTCCAAGAACCAATACGAATCTTATTATCTAGGACTAGCTTCCTTACCCCCCGCATCAGTCCATAATCAAAATGCGGAGACCCTCTCTGAAAATTTTGCACTACATTCGGGCGGCAATGTAGCGGGACTAACTTCTTTACCCACACCCGTCCATGATGTGGGAACCCTCTCTGCAATTGATTCACTACATTCGGGCGAAAATGTAGTGGCCCTTGCTTACTTCTTACTGCATTCGGGCTCTGCAGCACGTCGCTAGGCGGGGACGCCCCAAAGCAATGCTCATAATTTTTGTAATCCATATTGTAAAAATCCGACGAAGTTTTACGCTGGCTGTCGGAAGCCTAACACAACCCTCCTCCTTTATCCGGGCTTGGGACCGGCAATGCAAGGTGATCCCTTACATGGGCGGAGTTGCCTGCAACCCCACCAACCAGCTAAAAGAATATCACCTTCATCAAGTGTGGTGGTTGATGTAGAAATTACCAGAAAAGAATCCACCATTCACCACAAGCCAGTCGAAGGCATTTCGCTATGTTAGGCAGAGGCAGTCCGGGGTCCTAACTCGCAATTGGCCCTTTCAAATTCTGAAAGCAAATGCCGGACATAGAACTTCGCGGACAAGGATCCCATGCTCGAATTTTATGTCTGCTTGTTCCAACCACCCAAAGGCATTTTTTCAGCCGAAGCGAAGCTGCCCAGATCTGCCAGTTATAAGAATCTACCTCTTTCAGTTATTTAGGGGATGTTTTCTCCTGTGGAACGCACGGGTCTTTCAGGATACATTTTTATAGTATGGGAAAAGGTTTAGTTGTTGTTGTTGTTTGTAGTTAGAATTGGGGCATTAGACAGTGGCGGACCAAGAATTCTTTTGAGGTGAGATACATTTTTATTTTGAGTGATGTGTATTTATATTTCACGTCTACAAAACACTTATATTTTTTATTGATCCAAAAAAATTAGGATTTCTCGGGGCTCACGTCGCCTTAAAATGGGTTCCTCATTGATATTAGGCACTTGTACCCGCCGTATACCCATGAAGAGATAGCCATTCCCATTGCCATCCCTTGTTCTTGATCTCACCTCATGAAAACTCCGCCAAAACAGAGGATGTAACTCTTTGCTACGAATCCATCATAAAACTCGATTAAACCTATTACCATCCATTTTAGATCACACTAAGTATTGGACAAGGCTTGATTCTAGTTTGAACTCTTTGAAGGACAACTTCTTCAAGCCATTGAAAACAAAGAATCTCACCTGGCTAGGGTTTGACTCACAAGTTGAATGCCCACGCCGCACATTTCCCTTAAGCCTTCCCATTGTACTAGAAAATGAAAAAAGAACAAAAGAATCAAGTTACGTTTAGGTATGAGTTTTAAAAATACCCATTAACGAGCATTTGTGAGGCAAACCATGCTAAAATGCCATGTTCATATATTGTTTAACGAACCATGCATATTCCATGTTTATATATTCTAAACCACATATAGAGAAGTCGAACGATCCAATCCATGAGCGACTTGGTTCTTTGACAATGCTGATTGGGCCCCAAATAGGGAGAGCTTTACCCCCGACGTGGGAGAGCTTTACCCCCGACGTGAGCTGACCCGTCTCCATCCGGATCAGCCCGGTCCTTGTGTGCTTCCGGATATTGGTGGTTTACGCCGAAATAACGAAAATCCAATATAGATGGATTGATATTTACCAAGACATTGTTTTTTGGTTACAAGAGGAGGCCGAAGCCTACCACACACCCTCATACATGCACCTTATGGGATTCGAACTCCCCACCGGGGCAACAACGCTAGAATGCAGTGTCGTTGAGCTAATGCTCTCCGTGCAGTTAGGCCGAAACTTCGTTTGACTAACGGTGTTGCATTATTGAATGTGAACGTCCGTAAAAGGCTGGAATGAGAAAATAAGCAAGCATGGAAAAAGAACACACAAAATACAATAAACAATAGCTAATGCTCTCCGTGCAGTTAGGCCGAAACTTCGTTTGACTAACGGTGTTGCATTATTGAATGTGAACGTCCGTAAAAGGCTGGAATGAGAAAATAAGCAAGCATGGAAAAAGAACACACAAAATACAAAAAACAATAAAGATTTCCGTTGCCGGGACTTGAACCCGGGTCTCTCGGGTGAGAGCCGAGTATCCTGACCAACTAGACTACAACGGATTGGTGAATGTCTTGTGCCAAGAGTTTATAATAAAATAGTAATTGTAACACACTCGAACATACAAAGAGCTTCTTCCCCCCTCCTAAAGCAGATATCAGTTGGGTTTATGTTCTGTATATCTCTCTACATGAAAGTGACATTCTGTTCAGTTTTCAACAACGCGATGCTATATAATTTCTGATGTACTTATGATTTCAAACTGAACCTCAAGGGCAAAGAAAAAAGTTCGATTGCGATCCAAGCTACATAAGCCCGGGCAGGGAAAACTGTTATTACAGGAGACTGGAATCCGAGCAACGCCAATGTAAAGAATACTCATTTCTCTCTTGGTTACAGAAGAAAGTGCACATGAGAGGCGAACACCCATACATAAACGGGCTGGTGTTAGGGCACCAATCCAGCCTTATTAAGAAACCCTGGGACCAGAGGATGTAAAACTTTGAATCTAAGAACCGCTAAGCATCCACGTGCCAGGAGGGTAGATGGTCTTTGGAGTCGAACCCCAAATTGCCCAGGGGTTCACTCATGTTATCACGGTGCAACTCTTTTGCGGCTCGGTAAGCAGCCGGTAAGGGTGCAACTAATGTTTTGGGTTGTGTTTATGTCGTGTCAGCAGGTCAACACAAACATACATCATTTATTTTACGTTGGATAGGCATGCACACAAACTTTTAGGGTTGCCAGTATTTTGTCGCCGGCAGTCCCTAACAGTCGGAGTGGGTACTTCAGATCAGGGCACACCAGTGATTCCCACAATCACCCACAACTAGAACCCCAATTCCATAAGTTAGAGTTTTGACCAAACATGAACCAGAAATTTGATTAGGAATCAAGTCTATGAAACCATTTTTACAAGTTAGAATGATATAAACCGTCCCGTTAATTGGATCAGCATCACCTCCATTACCGACTTCACGCTGGAGGTGAAGAAACAAAAGAAAATTGACCAAATTAACTATATTCATCAATAATAATAATAATATATTATAGAGAAAACTATATTGAAAAAGCATTCATTAATCTCCTCTTTTCTGTTCAACTTTTCATATATAGAAAATAGAAAGAGAGACTAGAAATGACATCTCTTATTCCTTGAATGGCATTCAAACCAAAAAAGACAGCTGAATAGATTTGAAATATGGATGAAACATAATGAAATAGAGCCCAATCCATCTTACATGATCATCAATGTTGGGTAAGCTCACCTGAATAAACGGTTCTTTACAATGGGTAGTCCAAAGAGATGCATACCCAGGCGTTGAACTCATGACCTTCAACTTATGAATCAACCCCCTAGGCCTTAGTCGGGTGAAGTATTGTTCATTGTGCAACATGACCATCATCTTTGGCCCAGAGGATTTATCACACTGGCTCAGGGTCCGACCGTCTGATGACACATCCAGGGTTAGCACTTGAATATGCATGTGTAAGGGCCTGCAACACCACCAACCTGCTAAAAGAATATCACCTTCATCAAGTGTGGTGGTTGATGTAGAAATTACCAGAAAAGAATCCACCATTCACCACAAGCCAGTCGAAGGCATTTCGCTATGTTAGGCAGAGGCAGTCCGGGGTCCTAACTCGCAATTGGCCCTTTCAAATTCTGAAAGCAAATGCCGGACATAGAACTTCGCGGACAAGGATCCCATGCTCGAATTTTATGTCTGCTTGTTCCAACCACCCAAAGGCATTTTTTCAGCCGAAGCGAAGCTGCCCAGATCTGCCAGTTATAAGAATCTACCTCTTTCAGTTATCTAGGGGATGTTTTCTCCTGTGGAACGCACGGGTCTTTCAGGATCCCGGGCGCCTTGGTTCCAGCAAAGGCAGAGCGATAGGGCCCGCAAACCAAGCAGCACTCGCCTTGTTAAAGAACTGTTGTAAAGGGGCTGACACTGCAAAGGCAGAGCGCATGTGGACTCGTGTCGCTGTGTTGCGCAATTCAAACGCCGCCTGATAGTCCTACCTGCTCCACAAACTTGCATTTCAAAGACAAGATGGATAATAACAAGGTAGAAAGTAAAATATTATAGTCATCGTACTATATCATAAGATTGATTATAGTACATTGTTACTACCATCATTTTGACATATTCATTCGGTTACACACGCACGCACACACACACAGAGATAGTACTTTTACCATTTAACCTTTTATCAAATAAGTTGATCCAAAGAGCACCAAACAGCAAGGCGCTCTAGAGCGTTGCTGCTGGTGGGGAGTTCCACTCCCTGAGGGTGCATGTGTGGCTGTCTGTGTTAGTCTTTGGCCTCCTCTTGTAACAAAAAAAAGATAATCGGAAAAAAATTATTCAATTAAGTATATCAACAGCACGGTGCAAACGGTTCCAGGTCCCATTTCCCAAAAGTTTCAAAAGCTTATTCCCGTTCAGATTTGACTTCAGTTCTTGTGCTTAAAAATATATCAGAAAACAAATCAACCAATACCAAGTAAGATTTTGTGAGGAAAACCTAGATATCAGTTTATTTGTTTCAAAGTATTCCAAATATATATATATATATATATATATAGTTAGATAGATAAGAAAGAATTAAATTAAAGTGGGAAGCAGCAATTCCAGTCCCTATGCGGTTTTTGATAAGCAGAACTGGACCCCGTAAGGGGTATAGTTCGAGTTTGGCTGGTTCCTGAACCAGTTCGGTTCAGGCTAGAAGCCTTTTTACGAACAGGCCGTGTCTACCACGACATACGGTCACACAGGATGATCAGTTATTTGCAAATACTCATTACAACTGCGTGAGCTAAATTGTGATAAACCAGAGGGACAATGCAACCATATAACATTTAAGCCATTAAAGAAGCCAAAGAGCAATAGCATGGGAAATAGATGATAAAAAATACATCACCAAACAAAGATGGGGAAGCAGAAAAGAGATGCTGACAGTACCCCAAAGGACTACGAGTCTCCGTTGGCAAAGGCAGCCTCAGTCACACAAAAGTACAACAGCACCGGAAAAAATACAGCCTTGTTATACTCAACCCACAGTGCAAATATACGCACATCCTTATAGTCCAACAACAGCAGAGACCATCGACCTATCAACCACAAAAACATAAATACCTCACTCAAAAATAGTAGACCCTAGATCTCATTACAAAGATATCGACGACCCGCCTTTGCCGCTGAAATCCCTGACCGTGTGAATCACTGCACCACAAGGAAAACCGCTTAAATGTATCACAAATTTGATGAACATAACATCATAAAGGTTTGGTTAGAGAATGATAGTCACCTCAGCATTATCTGTCTTTGTGCTGACAGAGATCTCCATCTTCTGTTGGTCTTCAGCTGCCATTCGTTCATATTCATCCATCAGGAATGAAGGACATATAGGTTAACAGAAAAGAGCCAATAATATGTCTCAAATGCAAGTCGCAAACTGTCTGGACACACTATCTCCATCAAAGACATGCCTAGTTAATACATGTTACTCTCTATTATATGATGCAGCCAGTTTCAACTGTCAATAACTTTCATCCTCAACGACTATTTCGCGGACCATGTTTAACCATCTCATTGTTGGAGCCGAGAAAAATGTCATTTGACAATTCTACTTTTCATGGTTGCCCATATCGTTGGCAGGACAGCTCCCAAAAATAATACAAACATAAACAGTTCCATGCTCTTGAGAAATGCATCTTACTATGATCCTAAATGCTTCCGTTTTCTTGACGATGAAAATGATGGATGAGGGACACAGGTTCCCCTACATATCAACTTAAAAATCATGAATACAGGGAACAGTTTGTGTGTGTGCACGCTCTCATGTGCACTCACAATATCTACAACAACTAAACCTTTTCCCATACTAGATGGGGTCGGCAACATAAGTTTTTTTTGTTTCCATAGAGCTCGATCCTGTGCATTCACGATATCTAATACAACTAAAAAGAAGTTCAGTTTTCATAAGTTATTATTTACTAAAAGCCGATAATATTTGATAAAGAACAAAAAATAACAAAAACCAGTAAAACTTTTGCTAGAAGAATCTAATTATGTCCAACATGGCCATGTCATACGTGATACTTCACACGCATGATGCATCTTTGCCAACATAGTTTTCAACTAAATGCTCATGGATCTCCTAAGGTAAATGTCAAATGTTGACAATAACTTCTAGTCATAATCTTTTCACAATATTTTAAAGTACCTTCATCAGTCAAAATTGGTGCTACACATACTTGGTACTTAGATAACGAGCATGCATCAACGTTGCACCATGTGTATTCTAAGCTACAGAATGGCATCAATGCATGGCATAAGTAAGCATCATATTCATAATTCATGTCTGCTAACGCCATCTCTATGTTAAAGAAATAATTGACATATGTTGGTTCTACTTTATTGCACATTCACCGTGCTACTTAACTTTACTTGCAATCACCATGGGTATCATAAGAGATTCCAAACTTTAGGATTATGTAGTAAAAACTTATGATTTGTTTATGGTATTTTATTTGGCAACCACATCATGAGTTATAAAGCAGATTTTAGAACCATGGCTACGTTTGGAGTTACTGAATTGCTTCTGCTATTCCCCAGAAGATTGGATCTGTTTGCCAAATGTCCAACATCTGCTCACTAATCTGTACTATCGCAATTGCTTATCCTCAATGCCTCTAAGTAAACCAAAACTGCTAAACTATGCTAGCAAACTGAACCATAGCCAGGAAGAGGGCATTGCAGAAATAAGAAATTGAGAGATACCGCCATCCTCCGGGATGTCAGATGTCCATAGTGTTAGGTTGTCCCTCAGCAATTGCATAATCAAAGTGCTGTCCATGTAAGATTCCTCACTCAAAGTGTCCAGTTCAGAAATAGCCTCATCAAAAGCTTGTTTTGCAAGGTGGCAAGCTCTGCAAGCACCAGCATACCGATACAAGTTTGGACGACAGATGGTAACTCCACGAGTACGGAAAGAAATTCACTGTAAGATGCATAAGGCGTACGTACCTTTCAGGCAAATTCATAATTTCATAATAAAAAACTGAAAAATTTAATGCTAAGCCCAATCTGATAGGATGTGTGGGTGGCAAATCAGCCTCTGCTGTAGTGGAAGCCGTCTGCAGAGATTATGAGAAAAAGGAAATCAGAGACATGTTTCCATTATACAAGTTCATATTCATTGCAGAAGGTAAACTAAGAACCTTTCCTGAAGTACTGAAGTACCATCTTTACTTTTAAGAACTTATTTTTCTTTACATTGTACAACACGAAAAACACTCAGAGTACTATCAAAGGCCTAACCTTACAAGAGCAACTGATGGTTGATCTAGAAGATTATATTTGTACCCGTCACAACCTCCATGTTCAAAGTGTTCCCTCCACAGATCCACGCATTAGAAGCACTTTTATCAAAATGAATAACTCCAAGCCTCAACAACATGACTTGCGCAAACCCAACAAGCATGTAAAATTTGTGATAACCTTAACAAGGACAAATACACGTTGTGCCCAATTCAAATGAGTCAAATCAACGCAAAAAACCATGGTCAAAGGCTGACACTCTTGGCACCACATAGATAACCCACACCAAATTGGACAAGAAAAACAGTAATCAGATCCTTCCAGCATGCAAAGAACAACCTAAATCCCTCAATCAAAGCCAGCCTAGAGAGAAGTAAAAACCATATAAGAAGCTCCCAAAGTCGAGCTAAGAAAAAGATTAAGAGCACAGCTTTCAATACCCAACATACTAAAAGGTCTCATGCCTCAAGGTTGGATCTAGCATCAGGGTTCCAGTCCATATCTAATCTTTTGAGGAAACTGTTTCCCTAGTCTATCATTTTAACACAATTATTTGATATGTGAACTGAAAACTGAAGAATTGAAACAAATAGCAACTATCAATTTCATTCTTAACCACAACACCATACCTGATAGGCTTTCAACGAATGATCAGCAGCGTCCTTCTTTTCATTCCCAGTCTTGAACTCAGACAAGTAACGATAATAGTCTCCTTTCCTGCCAAAAAAACATTATACAATGTTTTAGCACAACACACACAGAAGCATAACATCAAAACTGGAAGCACAACAGGGGAGGAATCACTCACATCTTGTAGTAAAATACAGTAGCTTCACCAGCAGGTGAAGAAGGTATAAGATGTTCATCAATAACAGTCATCACATCACTACAGATATTGGACAGTTCCAGTTCCACCTTCTGCATATAATCACGTATGCGCTTGGCATTCACTTCATTCCCTTTCGCCTCCTCCTTCTGCTCAATCGATGAAAGTATTCGCCAAGATGCACGGCGAGCTCCAATCACATTCTTGTACCCGACAGAGAGCAGATTTCTCTCCTCCACTGTCAGCTCCACATCTAACGCTGCAACTTTCTTCATGGCATCAACCATTTCTGTTTAGGGACAGATGAGGCCATAATCTTTCAAAACGAAGCCAAACACTAGCTAATCAAATCAAAAGAAGAACTAAGTACAAAACCATAGTTGTCTAGATTGTTATGACAATTCATGGTATCAGAAACAACTTATAAATCAAATCCCAACACCGTCAATAACTTCAGTCTTCATAGAAGAAAGAACACCTAAAAATCTGCTTACAGATGTATAATGCAGTTCACTGGTTTTACCTTCTGTCTTCTCCTCTAATTAAATTTATTATGTGATCGCTAAACAAACTACCAAATTACACAAACTATCTCGTTCCTTGCAATCCCAAGAGAACCAGAATTGTCATATTGTTTATTACCATCAAGTCAGCCTAAAATAGGGGCACTTTTTGTAGGAATGACCTCAAGAAGAAAAGCAGTTTACCCACGAAATTGTATCAGGCCACACAAATTTGTAGTCATCATTGTGATCTATGCTCGGTCTTACCTGCATTTAACTCCAAATACGCAAGATTATGTCTCATAGTTTCTTCAGAACACTTTTAGTCCTTTGCCTCTCTTGTGGCATATAATGACCAATTTTACTAATTTTTTCCATCTTTATAGTGGGGTTGCATTTGATGTTCGTTGATCCAGTTCAACAGTTGAAAGATCATCCAGTTTCAGAAAAAACAAAGGTATGAAACTGAAGTGTTGAATGATTGCTTGCATCCTTAATTTACGACCCTCTATGATCCACTAATTTATCGTCCCAAAGATCGACCGCCTAAAAAACCATCAAGAGAGATTTGTCATCACGGGAGCATGCAAAGACCAGAGTTGCTCAGGATAAAACCAAACATGGTAATGGCTATAGTCATGGTTGTAGGAGCGTATGTGGTCATAGGGTATCTCCTACACGTAGGATTTCTTCATCATCGGATAGTGTTAATCCCATTCGTGTTGTATTCATTATTCATCCTGTCTTTTACAAGCGCTCCCTAAGCAATGCACAAATGCTTTAGGACCTACTGCATATGCTAGTTCTCCAATTAAGCTTGCCAATCAAAATAGTTTGTCGATTGGCACCAGAGCTATAGATCAATGGCAGGGCACTGTAACGCTCTTACCAAAGTTTGACTCCTACAGAGTGCATGGCTTTGGCGTCTCATTGTGATCAAGAAAGAAAAAGAATAGTTTGCCAATCATTAAGCTTCGGCTTTCTTCTTTTCTTCACTTTGAAAACGAAATAAAAAGAAATAGATGCAGTCTCACCAGAACCAAAAACAGGAGAGGTAGAGAGCATGAGTCGGCTTGCAGACCTCCTTCCCAACGCAACCAGCGTCAAACAAGAAAAACACCTCAAGGACACGCAAAACCTCTCCTATCCTCCGGATCAATACACCGCATGAACATTGCCAATTTGAGGATATTAAAAAGAAAACCCTCCTGTAATGATATTTAAATCGACCACATAGTGGTATTTAAATCGACCATGTCACCTTCCTCAACATGCCGGAAAGCCACTATTTCCAATTTCCAACAGCGAAACATTGCTCGCCATCTCAACCCCATTAACCCAAAAAACGTTGCAACGGTGAGCAAGTTGCACGCGCATTTTTGCATGTGTGTGTCTGTGGTGGATGGATATGGGAGCGGGGGATCATTTCTACCAAAATCATTGAATGTCATTTGGGACATTTTTTACATGTTCTGTTTCCTTTTTTTTTTCTTTTTTATCGGAAAGATGGGGTTTGATAGAGCCTACCAGATGTGCCAGCCCCAGATATCAGCTTCCACTTGAGAGTTTGAAGGTTCAAGCTGATCAAAGTTGTGGCTCCTTATATGTGTTCTTACCTTTTATATTCAGAAGAGTAATAGGACTTACTTGACCTTATCCAGCTGTGCTGCATCAATGCTCATGCTGCATCAAAGACCAATGTTCCTTTTCATTGCTGTGATAAGTGCATGGGACTAGATCTCTGCAATGTTCTTTACTCATGAGTCCATCCCATAGGGATCAAGTTTACTGGCAGGTGTAGCATATGGCATTTGTAATTTGCAGAATAGAGTAGCTGAGAGGAAGCTTACTTTCTCAAGTTCGCAGGCAGTGCAGTTTGCACAGTGCTACATTTCTAAATAGTTCATTGTCAAAGGGGACATACAAGGAAGCATGATTGCCTCCAGCATGCAAGTAAGCCTACAAATATGACTACCAAAGGCTCTAATCTCTAGAAGAGTGCAGAATTCACCAGGAAAGTTTTGCTCAAAGGCTAAGAATCATATGCTGACCTATAGATTCCACTAACAGTCATGGACTGAATCCAATAATCCGCTAAGAGGTAAATATATAGCACACAGAACTAGAGTAATGCCAAAGAATTCCTCCACCTCCTACGAAGACCCTATGCTCTGAAAGCATCTTTATCACACCGATGATAATAAGGCGAGCTCTGGTGCCAGAACTAAATATTTGACCCTATACATCCCCCTGCTCCAAAAGTACGCCAGAAGCATGTGTGCATCTAATTCATAAACTGGTATAATTACACCCAGAAGTAAAAGAAAAGATGAGAAACAAGAAAAAAACATGGTATTTGTGTTACCCTCATCACCATTCAACATGACCCAGAAAGCGAAATTTGTTAGGTCTGATGATCTTGTTAACAAGTGCAACAACTAAAAGTGGGTAAGAACTTCAATCAATCTTGAACCAGTTTCCTCAGACGTATATTCAAGACTTTGAGACATTATCATCCTAGGACTCAGCTAGACTTTAATGGCATGTCGTCCTAAAAGAGTTTACAAAAGCCTACTTGTCCACTCTCTCAAACTAAAAAGCTTTCCTGTCAATGCAATCTTTATAAATTAGGACAAATGTGATAGTCAGTGACAGACCCCGAAGATTTTCGGGGTGTGTTAAAGTTGAAGAACAACAACTAAGCGCTTTTCCCTATTAAATGGGTCGACTACATGGATTCTTTGTTTCTATAGAGCTCGATCACGTGCCATACTAGCAGTTAACTCAAGATATCATTTTTTATTTTCTTCCAATACTTTTGTGGTCTTTCTCTTCCACCTTTAACATTTTCACAATCTAGTTTCTCATACTTTTTTACTAGAGCTTCTTTTGGTCGTCTTTCTACATGTACAAATCATCTTAAATGATTTTTCCTCATTTTTTCAATTTGTTTCTAATAACCTCAGGTGAAGAGAAAATCTAGTGAGGCAGTCTATGGTTTTTTTCAAAATTTTTGGCTTGCTTCAATATTTTGTTGGATTCTATTGGTTTTTGGTTGAGGCAAATGCCTCACCTCACCTATGAACAGGTCCACCAATGGTGAAGTTGAATGCAACTAGGGATCCTCAAGCTCTTATGCTTCCAGATTTACTACATCGTTTAGAAAGAATGCCAAGGTTCAAAGTGTATGACTAATAGAGTGATGAGGACTCAAGATTAGGTCTAAATTTTACCAACATGGACCAAACATGTACAACAACTAAGCCTTTTCTCATACTAGATGGAGTCGGTTACATGGATTCTTTGTTTTCAGATTTGTAGAAACTGTAAATATTTGTTAATGTATGAATGTTGAAGCGGCCAAATCACAAATCGTCAATATGTTGGTGAAGTTATCAATATATCAATACATCTAAGTATGAATGTTTCCAGTCAAGTAACAAGAGTAAAGAAGAAGACAAATCACACATCAAAAGGTTGCGCAAGACAACTCACTTATTGATTGAATGATGTCTTATTTATAGAGCATATGTTACAAAAGAGAGAGAGAGAGAGAGAGATTGAAGAGGGCCTCCAATGGCTAGCCAGTAGACTAGCCGTTGGAGGCCAGTACCATTGGAGATGCCCAACAACTATATCCTGGTACCCTAGCCAGGACATATTGCGCAGGAACCTAGTGACCCGTGGTCCTGTTACAGAGGGTTCACTGGCCCTAGTGGCCCGTGAGACTATATCTCCACATGGCATATTTCTCATGCCTTTTTTTTCTCAGTTCTTGTTTGTTTGTTACTGGCATCCACCGTTTGTTACTCAAATTAAATCGTTATTCTTGCAGGCTTAGTTGTTGTTGTAGGGTCGACCTGCTTTTTGGAATGATCACAGAATGGCACAACACAAACATGACACGGAACACATAGTGCCTTCATACATGAAAACCCAATTCTGATATGACCCCTAAAGTTCGTATTCTTTCACACACAGTGAAAATGAAAAAGAGTTGGGTCGTATTCGAATTGACCTATTTTTTATTAGATCGCAAATAACAAGATACGAGCATGACCCGAAACACAAAATTGCCACTCCTTTGAATTTTAAGCTTAAGTAATTCCCAGATATGGTTAGCACGTCGTGCATGTTAGCTTCTTGCGTATACTTAAAAACTTGTTGATCGTGTTGTGCACACTATTTTTTCAGGAGTATCTTCCAAAAGCACACCCACTAAACTGTAAACAGATAAAAGCACACCCATGACTTGCAATATTTCATAAAGACTGCGAGACACCTAAAGAACTTGCCATCTGAAGATGCACTTGATGTTTGAAAAATATTAGAAACGAAACCAAGGTGCTTCATTGTTAATTAAAAGTAGAGGTGACAATTGTGAACCTACAGGAAGAGTCTGGCCCGGGGTCAACCAGAGACAACCTGAAAAAGTAGTATGTGCTTGACTAAAGAGATAATAGTATATGCTCAATCCGGTCAATGCTTAAATCTACTCAAATATTTTCATTGTTCGATCTGCATGATCATTGATAGAGTTTTGAATTTAAAAAGTTAAATATATTGTTAGACATTAAATGTAAAGTACAAAAAGCTTAATAGTACATTCCATTTTTTAAGTTTAAATCTCTATTATTGGTTATATTAAAGATGGCTCTTCAAGAATATTCAAATGATGGGTCGGGGGCTTTTGCATCTTGGGTCTCTTTTGCAACACACCTACATGGATAAGTTTATTTGCATACACCTCCAAGCATTAGGGAATATTGTTGATGTGGACGTCAAGGCTGAAAAAACAAAAAACTTAAAAATATCTCAAAATCAAGATTTAATTAGCTCACATCATCGGAACAAGATATGTATATATACTTATCTAAGAATTATTGTAATGTTGAGTACATAATTCATTCAAGTTGAACCCCGAGACCAATAACACAATCTAAGTCCAAGACAAGTCAAGGAGTGGCAGATCCAACTTAGGAAGATTTCATAAATAGTTGTTCAAACCAGTACCAGCTGATTGCTATGCTGATTAATGAATTGGTTGACTATTAAATGAGGCTCATTTTCCTTAGTTTGCAGAATAACCATGTAGTGTTAGTTCCTAGGTATTATTTACAACTTGTTTTAATGCATGTCATATGTAATCTTTATTTAAGCCATTGGAATGAAATGAATTGCAGTTCTGTTTGGAGGCATTTTGTTGTTTGAAAGTATCTCTCTTCCCTTTATCTCATCTAAACTCGTCTACCTTGAGTTTAGTGGTGATTATGAGGTTTATTGTCCTTATTAGTTCCGGTTGTGGTGGAGAATTCCTAGAAGGTTAGAAACCATTGCAACCAGAATGCCTAACCACCATTTTGTTCGCATCATTTGGTGCTTTCATTGAGATCCTGTGCATTGCAAAAACAATATCTTCACAAGGTCATATTGATACTTTTTATTCTATCATGTTATTCCCATCCTCTCCTTAAAACCTACTTTATCTTTACTTTCATCAACCCTTTCCTCCATTCGTTGTAATCATTTCGCTCTACTCAAATCTTTTGCCTTACTAGTCTAAACTATGATTACAACCTAAACTTGTGGTACCATTCCAATCATAGTCCTAGAATCATGTCTACTTCTAATGCATTGGGTTTCCATCGATTTATGGTTGCTCCTAATCAATTGGAAGGTGAAGGATTGTCACTTGAAGACACTATCTGGAATATAATTAACCAATGACAAGAACATATGCAGAAGTAATTACAAGAGATATCTCAAGTTCTTCACAAGATAATTAGAAGACAAGAAGGAGATCATCATGTAACAGCTAGTCATAGTCACATCGAAAGAAATTCTGAAGAATCTGTATAGATATACACATGCAATCAAACCACCAAATGTTACATTATTTTGGATATGAACACAAACTCATCAATTGTCCATATGTTTACAAAGAAAGCATTCCAGAACCTATAAATGTGCTTAAGGATAAAAAAGAATATTATGCTAAATCTCGAAAGGTTTCAAGCTCTCTTGAAAACCTTATGCAAAACTAGAACAAGTTTTAGAAACACTTACTAATGATACTGATGAAACCAAACTGGTTACCAAAGAGTCTGCAACGGTAGACCTCAAGCCGACCATGGAAACAATACAATATATTGGACGAAGAGGACTCACACACACCTGAAATTACACTATATATAGTACTTGGTTTAGCAAACTTATTACGGTAAAAAGGATGTTTGGAGAACAATTACAACCTTCACTTATCCCTTTACCTTTTTGGAAAACAAGTAAGAAACATCAAGTTGATGATCAACAGAGCAATCTCAAGATAAAGAAATCCTATTAGGCAAAAATTTTCTTTTATAATATGGAATGGCCGCCATCATTTGTATTGAAGAAAAATTTGTATGAAGTTAGCACCCTGATCTCACACAATAAGTCTCTATCATGGAAAAATGGCGATCAAGAAGAAGGTCTTCTTCCATCTAGCACAACTAGGTTCACCATCATTCACAATTATTGGAAATCGTTTGGAACCTATAATAGTAGAGAACTATGGGATCCTCGAGGCTGAAGCAAAATATTTAGGTGCTGATTGGACTAGTTTAAAAACTAACTCCCAACACCATCACCAAATGCTTAAATCCTGCAATCCTTGTATGCAACTACTGAAGACCATTAGATTCAAGGCTATTTCTTTCCTTCCACCAGGTTATGGTGCGGACATCAAGGTTGAAAAAGTAGAAAACTAAAAAATGCATTGGAATCAAACTTTAATCAGCTCACATCTGAAGAACAAGATATGTATATATATATATATATATATATATATATATGAATTATTGTAATGTTGAGGAAATAATCCATCTAAGTCGAACCCTGGGACCAGGAACACCATCTAAGTCTAGGACAAGTCAAGCAATGACAGATCCAACCTAAGAAGATTTCATAAATAGCTATCCAAACCAGTACTAGCTAATTGTTATGCTTATTAATGAGCCGATTGACCATTAAATCAAACTCATTTCCCTTAGCTTATAAGATAACCATGTAGTGCTAGTTCCTAAGTACTATTTCTAGCTTATTTTAATGCCTGTCATTACTGCTCTGTAATCTCTATTTAAACCATTAAAATGAAACAAATTACAGTTCTGTTTGGAGGCATTTTGTTGTTTGAAGGTATATCTCTTCTCCTTATCTCATCTAAACTCGTATAGCTTGGGTTTAATAGTGATTATCAGGTTCATTGTCCTTATCAGTTCCGACTATAGCAGAGAATTCCTAAAATGCTAGAAACCATTACAACCAAAACACCTAATTACCATTTGGTTTGCATCAATTGTGCTAGACACTTCCTTCCACCACTCGGTAAAATGGTCTTTTGTGTTGGGGGTGGGGGATGGAGTAGTTTATGAACTATTCTAAAAAAAAATTGGCATATGCTACAAGGTTCAAGGAAAAGATTTGCACAAGAATGTCAGAGATAGGTCTACTGAAGGAATCGTAGCTAAAAGCTGCCAAGCATAATCTAAAGTTTAGGGAGGGTATGGAAGGTAAACCGTGAAAAGTGTGCTAAATTGGATTCGTACTTAAATCTTCTCAAATAATTTTATCTTTTGATTGGTATGTTCAACGGTGAATATTTCAACTTAAAAAGCAAAATGTATCATTACATTATTCGTACTTCACATTTAATGTCCAATAACATATTTCACTTTTTAAATTCAAAATTCTATCGTTATTAACGCTAATTAAATGGTAAAAATGTTTGAGTTGATTCAAGCATCGATGGGATTGAGCATATACTTCTATAGTCAAGCCCGTACTACTTTTCCATGTTGTTCTTACTTAACATTTAATGTCCAACAATATATTTTACTTTTAAATTTAAAATTTTATCATTATTAATGTGGCGAAAATGTTTGAATAGATTTAAGCATACATGAGATTGAAGATATATTTCTATCTCTATAGTCAAGCCCGTACTACTTTTTCAGGTTGCTTCCGGTTGACCCTAGGGCAGATTCTTGGTGTTTGTTCACAATTGCCACCTCTACTTTTAATTAACAATGAAACACCTTGATTTCGCTTCTAATATTTTTCAAACATTAAGTGCATCTTCAGATGTCAAATTCTTTATGTGTCTCTCAGTCTCTATGAAATATTGCAAGTCATGGGTGTGCTTTTATATATTTACAGTTTATTGGGTGTGCTTTTGGAAATTACTCCTGAAAAAATATTGTGCACAACACGATCAACCAGTAAGTTTTTAAGTATACGCAAGAAGTTAATATGCACGAGCTAACCATATGTGGGAGTTATTCGGAAGGCTCTGTGTTGTGCCATTCTGTGATCATGTCTAAAAGCAGGTCAACCTTGACATGACTTGAATTTTTCCGGTGTTTTCATGGACAAGAAAACTAACGTTTCAGGTTGTGTTCTTTCTGTGTCATGTCGAATGCCATCTCACATAGGACATGGAAAAGTAGTGGCAGAGATTTTTCTCATATATATATATATATATATATATATGTATATATACTTTTAAAACACCTTCAACCACATCCAAAAGTGATGGCAGAGATTTTTTTTCTTCTTATATATATATATATATAAGCACCCTCAACTTTGCCCCACCTACCACCAGTAAAGAAGCACTGGTCGCAAGGGAGGAAGAGGACCATAAAGAGAGAGAGGCACCTTAGCAAAATCACGAGCTTCTTTAGTTTTTTCCCTAAATCTCGTATGATCACATAAACGACACAAATGGTTTAGCAAAGTTTTGCATCAAAAGAGTCTAGCAACTCCCATTCTCCATATATATATATATATATACCACACACTAACCTTCAAACCATTAAGGAAACCATATACTATTTTGACTAACCATACAAGCAACAAAGCCAAAAACCAAAACCAAACAAGCAACTGCTGTTTGGATCAGTTTAATCTGTTTTGAGTGGGTTCTTTGAACACCTCTATTACTAAAAAAATTGTGAAGTTAAATGAATTCTGGAGAATGTTAGGTACTAGTTTTAGAAGTTACTTAACTTTCCGCGTCTTTGGGAGATTTTCTCAAAAAGTAAAATAGTATTCATTCCCATTTATACGCAGTCAAGCGCCAAGAGTGGTTTCCTCAAATTCTCACTCTTTCACGGGAGAATCGTCCATGGCGATCCTCTCTCTCTTCCTCCTGTTCCTCTTCGCCAGCGTCTTCCCTAACTATTCTCTGCCATCGTCACACGCTCACCCCATAAAATCGAGGCTCTTCACAAGCCTCACCGAGCAAATACCAGATTCCCCCACCGAATATTTCGAAGTATCGAAACCCATTCAAACCCCGAATGAACCTCCTTGCGCCTCTCAAATCGTTTTGCAGCACAATTTCGGTAACACGTACGGACAGCCTCCCGTCGAAGTCCCTTACACCCCTCCCCATAATTGCTCCTCTTCTGATTTCTCCCTTGTGGTGCTTGAATGGTCCGCAGCGAGCAGAGGGAGGCAATTCGATCGAATCTTCGGCATTTGGTTGAGTGGCGTCGAGATTTTCAGGAGCTGCACTGCTGAGCCCAGGGCTTCTGGGATGTTCTGGAAGGTTCAGAAGGATATCACCAGGTTTCCCTCCTTCGCCCTCTCTGTCTCTCAAGCAAGATATACATTATGCAATGTGTAACCTATTGTTTCTCTCACCAGGTTCTCTTCTTTGTTAAAGAAAAAACAGACTCTCTCTGTTCATCTTGCTAATATTGTTGATAAGACTTATACTGGGGTTTATCATGTCAATGTGACCTTTCATTTTTACGCCAAGAAAGATGTAAAGAAATTGGGCTTTTCTTCTTGTTTTGATTCTCCGGCGGATTTGATCCTGCCCATATCGAGACCCCCTCCTTTGAATGATGGGTATTGGTTTTTAGTTCAAAATTCGACCGATGTGCAGCAGAAAAAGTTCAGAATACCAAGGAATGTGTATAGGGCAGTGCTTGAAGTCTATGTTTCTTTTCATGCTAATGATGAATTCTGGTATACGAATCCGCCAAATGAGTATATTCAGGCGAATAATTTGAGTGGTATTCCCGGAAACGGTGCTTTCAGGGAAGTTGTAGTGAGTTTGGATGGACTTGTAGTTGGTGCAGTGTGGCCATTTACTGTGGTTTATACCGGCGGGGTTAATCCGCTTCTCTGGCGGCCAATTACTGGAATCGGTTCCTTCAATCTTCCCTCTTATGACATAGAGATCACACCGTTTCTGGGATTGATTCTTAATGAGGACCTTCATGCCATCAAGTTTAATGTCACTGACGCTCTCAACGTGTGGTACATTGATGCAAATTTGCATCTTTGGATCGATTTCGGGTGGAAGAAGACTAAGGGAAAGTTGTTGA
This sequence comes from Brasenia schreberi, assembly GCA_036023115.1. Lineage (NCBI taxonomy): Eukaryota > Viridiplantae > Streptophyta > Magnoliopsida > Nymphaeales > Cabombaceae > Brasenia > Brasenia schreberi. The sequence goes on along the minus strand of JAYKKT010000070.1, from coordinate 1,228,612 downwards.
ATTATGATGCAGAGCCTGCATTGAAAAGTCTGGTTTCAGAGTTTAAAGGTCTTAATGGTGTTTTCAACACAACAGCAGGCCGGTATATATCGGCATCTGGGAGGGTGAAGACATCTTATGGGAAGATTCATGTTCATTCAATTCAAAGATTTGGATATACAAATTCGATGAAGTTTGGTAATAATGGCAATGAACAGAGTGTGCACCAGAAGATTCACACCAACTATGGTGTTTATTTCACTCTCCCATCTTATGATTTGATCTCAATGAATTCGATACGGAAATTCCCACTTTACCTTTATACGAATTCTGTAGATCAGGGCAATGGAAGCTACACAGATATTACTGATGTCTCGCTAGGCTTTGATGACGATTCGTTTCGAGGCGATCCATTTGGTTTCTCATTCAGTTCACTTGGTAACACACAGGATGCAAAGGGTTATATGCGTGTAAATGGGAGCTTGGTAACTAGTGGCTTTGGAAGAACTAAAGAGGTATACAAGTATGACAGCAGTGAAGGATGCTACTCGAGAAGTGTGAGCAGTAGCAACTACACCATTCTCTATGATCACTCAAGCTACCTCTGCAGCCAGAGGTTGCCCTCAGGATCAAGAAATCAAACAGGTCGAGTGCCCCAATTTCTGCTTAGAAAGCCCTTTTAGCCCTTTGATCTATTTTTATCTTCTAAACGGTCATTAGAGTTCTGTAAATGCATATCTATCTTGTTAAATTATCTGCTAGAGAATTTGGGGTTTGCAGTGTTGGCTTCACACTGTTGAGCTCTGTTCGAAGGACAGCTTATGTTGGATTCAATAAATCTCACCAATTATTAGTGCTAGTATTGGAACTTTTACTCTTGTAGAGTTTCTCTGTTCATTTTGTGTGTGGTGCTGCTGCTTGTTTTTCACAGGTTGCTGCTGCTCTTTCCTTTTTTCTCTTTAAGTACTTGTTACTCTTGCTTAAACCATATTTCTCGTGTGTGTATGTCTCTGTGCATGGCGGCATACATCTATGTACTCAATAAGGAGCCTGGTGGAGGACCAGGGGTGGCTCTTGGTTGTGGGTAAGGCCAGTCAGTTGACAACTGGAATCAGATTGGGTCGGGAACCAGGGAAACCAACCCCGAAACCGTGGATCACCCGGTTCCACCTTTCATGAAACCAGAGCCGACCCAAAACTGGAACCTGTAATTTCAAACAGCTGTTATTGAATTTTTTAATTTTTTCTTTAAAATTTAATGTTTCATTTTTTTTACCAGTTTCAAGAGATTTTGGACTCAAACCGGAACTGTCCTGGAACCGGTGGTTTTAAATTGGAAACTACTGGTTCAGATTTATCTTGGAACCAAAATAGAACCAGGAGATCATGGAACCGGAAACTGCAGTTCCAAACCACTGTTATTTGTTTTTTCTTAATTTAATGTTAACTTTTTTTACTTGTTCCAAGAGATTCCGGACTCAAACCGGAACTGTCCTTAGAAAAGTTTGTAGCTGCTCCACTTGAAATTTCAAATGTTAATGAAGCTATGTACACAGTTATAACACAGTTTGCACCACTGAAGCAGTTTTGCGGACTGTCCTTTCCACCTAAACACCATTTTTTTTATCTGGCATTGATTAAAGGGCATGAATGGTTGAGCATAGAATACAAAAAGTTAAAAATACATATTGAAGCAATCAGGTATCCTCTAAAAAGTCATGTACATTTTTCTAATTAATTACTCATGACTTTTGATTGGATGATTAAAATTAATTTGGATGAAGTTTGAATTCTTATATGTATATATATGAAAAATAGGAAAACCAGATTTTTTCCACCTTGACATGTCTATCCATTATTTACTTTTGGATAGCATGAATCTTAAAAAAACTAAGAGTTTCAAAAAGGATGAAGAATGATGTCATTCCACTATGCTAAAATTGCGTCAGTGGTGAGCAAGATACAATGAAAGAGAAAGAGAACTGACGGACAGCATAAAATTCAATTAATATATTTTACATACCATGAAACTCCGCACATTCTCTTGAAGTACTCAACCAATGTCATGTTGTGAGCCTACCTAACACAGTTTGCACCACTGAAGCAGTTTTGCGGACTGTCCTTTCCACCTAAACACCATTTTTTTTATCTGGCATTGATTAAAGGGCATGAATGGTTGAGCATAGAATACAAAAAGTTAAAAATACATATTGAAGCAATCAGGTATCCTCTAAAAAGTCATGTACATTTTTTTAATTAATTACTCATGACTTTTGATTGGATGATTAAAATTAATTTGGATGAAGTTTGAATTCTTATATGTATATATATGAAAAATAGGAAAACCAGATTTTTTCCACCTTGACATGTCTATCCATTATTTACTTTTGGATAGCATGAATCTTAAAAAAACTAAGAGTTTCAAAAAGGATGAAGAATGATGTCATTCCACTATGCTAAAATTGCGTCAGTGGTGAGCAAGATACAATGAAAGAGAAAGAGAACTGACGGACAGCATAAAATTCAATTAATATATTTTACATACCATGAAACTCCGCACATTCTCTTGAAGTACTCAACCAATGTCATGTTGTGAGCCTACCTAACACAGTTTGCACCACTGAAGCAGTTTTGCGGACTGTCCTTTCCACCTAAACACCATTTTTTTTATCTGGCATTGATTAAAGGGCATGAATGGTTGAGCAGAATACAAAAAGTTAAAAATACATATTGAAGCAATCAGGTATCCTCTAAAAAGTCATGTACATTTTTTTAATTAATTACTCATGACTTTTGATTGGATGATTAAAATTAATTTGGATGAAGTTTGAATTCTTATATATATATATTATATATATATATATATATGAAAAATAGGAAAACCAGATTTTTTCCACCTTGACATGTCTATCCATTATTTACTTTTGGATAGCATGAATCTTAAAAAAATTAAGAGTTTCAAAAAAGATGAAGAATGATGTCATTACACTATGCTAAAATTGCGTCAGTGGTGAGCAAGATACAATGAAAGAGAAAGAGAACTGACGGACAGCATAAAATTCAATTAATATATTTTACATACCATGAAACTCCGCACATTCTCTTGAAGTACTCAACCAATGTCATGTTGTGAGCCTACCTAACACAATCCTCCTCTTTAATTAGATATGAGAGTTTAAGAGGAAAGTTTAATGGATACAAGTGACAATGAAGGCTGCTGGCTTGCATTGAAGAAGGCTCTCCATCTTAACTAGTGTTGGAGTTTGATTCCTCGTTGGCCGTGAGTGTGAGAGTGAGTGAGTGTAAAAGATAGCTCACTTGCAAGGGCTCTCGATTCATAATAAGATGTAATAGTATGTTTAATTTTAAGGATTCATACTTCACCCTCTCCTTTGTAACATCTCTCGATCCCTTTCTTTATATATATATAAAGAAAGGGATATAGAGAGAGAGAGAGAGAGTGAGAGAGAGAGAGTGGGAGTTGCGACAACCTCCCATGTACTTAATCATCGCCACTATTTGTACAGTCCTTTGAACATTGTTGATCAAAGCACTCATGATCTGCGGCGTTTGTGCGATCACACGAATGACACAAATCGTCTAGTAGAGTATGATATGAAATGGTGTCTCGCAACTCTCAGTTTCTCTCTCCATATATAAGAGTTATTGGATATGTTCATGTTGGATATTAATAACTAATTATTGCTTTTTATGGTATGAATATAATAACATTATCTTTCATATATTTTTAAAACCTTTTAAAAAATTAAAATACACTATGTCACAAAAAATAAAAGATAAACATGTCATAGATGAGCATGATCCACCTTTACACACACATATATATAAATATAAATGATTGAAATAATGTTTCAATGTTCTATATAACAAGTTTAGATTAGAAAAGCATATCTCTTCAAAAAGTAAAAATAAAAAGCTCTTTATGAAAGAACAGAAGGTAACAATTTTGAAAATATTTGTTTTTGACGAATAGACTTTAAGAAAAATAAATAATCTTTATTATAACAAAAAATGTTTGCATCGGTTGACACTCACTTAAATATGGCCGGTTTCTAGCTGGTTCGACAGTTCTAATCGAAACCGAACCGGGTCAAGAACCAGCTGGATTTGAAACTGGGACTCACTTGGTTTGGTTCCGGTTTTACCTTTTTAAAAGTTCGAATTGGATTCAAATCGGAACCGGCCCTGAGCCGGTTCGATTATGGTTTCAGTTTTCGAGCTAATCAAAACCGGACATGTCTAAATGCACTCATATATTAGATCGAGCAGGTCGAGCACGGATTGATTACTTATCTCATATCCACCTGATCTGAACCCAGTCAAAGCGGATAAGCCCCATTCGGGTTGCACTGGGTCATGTTCATGTTCCTCCTACCGAAAAACAACAAAGAAACCCACTATCACCATCGTTGTAGTCAAGAATAATAACAGCCAAGGGTATTCTCGTCTACAGAATGGTAAAACACGCTGAACGACTGAAGCAGTAACTATAAATTACGTTTCCGGCGAAAAAGAAATTACGTTCCCGGAGTTTACTCGCAGATCTGGCAACGGCATTGGGTGTGTTGTGTGTGTGTGTGTGTGAGAGAGAGAGAGAGGGAGAAAAGGTGAGTGTGTTAGTGCGGGATTAGGTACGGTGAGAGTCGATGACAAACTCTTCTCTCCGCCACGTGCGTTCTCCAGAGCTCTCTCTTCAGGAGGAGGGACGACGGAATCTTCTATCTGTGTGTGATTTTGTGCTCCATTTATACTGGAGCCCGAGCTCTTGAGAGAACCAAATTCGTTCGCAGCGCTCTCTAATAGCTTTCCTTCTTCGGGAGAATCGGCTTCCAAGCTGTCTGAAAGAAGAACTCATCGCGAGGCAACGATTTGGAGCTTTCTTCCGACCCCGAGCTCTTGTACTCTTGCTCGTAGGCAATGTGTCTGAAAGGAGAACTCTTCGTGAAGCAACCGTTAGGAGCCCTCCTTCGACTCTGAGCTCTCATAATGTCGCCGATTGTCAATGTACGTTCAATTTTGAGCTGTCTGGAAGCCAAACTCTTCGCGTAGCAACACTTCGTTGCCATCTTCCGACTCTTAGCTCTCATAATCTTGTCGATCGGTAATGTGCATTCGATTGCGAGCTGTCAAGAAGAAGAACCGTCCTCGAAGCAACGATACAGGGCCATCTTTCGACTCTGAGCTCCCGTAAGCTTGCTGATCTGCACTCTACACTTGATACGGAGTTCTCTGAGAGCAACCGATCTCTAGGAGGAAGAATATAACGACGGAAGAAGTAAAATCTTGGTTTGCAGAGAAGGAGATTGTTTCTGGCATCGCCGAGAAAGTAGGATGCTTCAGGAAGAGAGGAGGAAGAAACATCTAGTATCGCTGTGTGTTTCTTAGTGTTCACTGTGAGGAGACGCGATGCCGCTGGTTCATTTTGAGGTAAGGAACGAGTATGGGTTGGGAGATCCTGATGTCTACAGGACGGCTCAGAAGGATGACTCCAGGGCTCTCCTGGAGGGCGTCGCAGTTGTGGGACTCGTCGGGATCCTCCGGCAGCTAGGCGATCTTGCCGAGTGAGTTTTTCTGAGGCCTAACGAGCTTGTCTTTTACGTAATGTACTCGTTGCTTCATCTTCTTTGTTTTGTTTCCGAGAATGCAATGCTCGGAGCTTTCGAGAGTACATCTTTCTTTTATCAGTAAATTTGCTAAAATGGTTCTTGCTATTTGAAGTGTAATTGCTAAGGAACTGAAAATCGTTTCATGCTTTATGACCATCGCTTTGCATAATTCTTGCCCCATTTAATTAGAGCTTCGCCATTCTTGACAATTTAAGTTTTAATGCTCCATGCTTGTTGATGTTTGTCGACTGAGGCGTTTTTGATGGTTTAGGTTAGCCTGTTTGCTAGAGTTTACGATTCTCCTATATGAGATTTTGCAAACCAAGTGCGAATAAGACCTCTCTCTCTCTCTAATGTTTTGAGAATCATACCATACAAAGTGGCAGGTGTGGTTATTTTGTAGAAATATGTATCGCTTGATTGCACATATGTTTTGATAAGTTGAACGGATTATATTCACACGCACGATCTTCTCATCGATAGCTTTCCCTATTTGAACGTGCCTTGTCTTTCATCTTGTTTTCTGGGCTATCTTCTTCCTCTAGTGCTACCAAAATAACAAACAATTGTTTGTTTAGTTTATGTAGATCCAAATTTCAACCTAGTTGTTCCATGATTTGGTTTCGAGGGGTTCTTATCTGTACCTTTTCTATTGAGGTTTACAAGTGTACGCCAAAGGACCATGATCCGCCTTGTTTCCTACAAGACAGTTTAAATAGCATCACCTGACACAGTAGCTTGATAATATTGACTGACAGAGCAGTCTTTTCATTTTCCAAAGGTCCACTACTTTCTTATCCCAGTTGTTCAACACTCCTATTTTCACAAGAACAATTTTTAACTCGCAACTTCTGGGATATGTTTGTCTGTCTGCACCCAAACATGGATGGTTCTAATCGCTTAAGTAGTTTTGGTTTGTTTTTTGTTTTCGCTAACTAACCCAGCCGACATGATTAATAAGTTTGAGGCACCCTATCTTACATATCTGAACAGTACGTTTGTCTCATTTTCAGATGTGATGTGGTTTTGGCATGTTTACTCAATTTAGCTGCTCTAAAAGGACTGTTTTTAGATCCTTTTACCTTGCCATGTATCCGCAATTGTACCAGGACATCATATTCAGTGTGCTTACAGGTATTTGAACCCTTATTGTAACCCATATTTAGTGGAGTGAAAAGATATAGAGTGATCCTACCACTGATTATGTTCTGAGCTTTTTATTTGAGTGGGAGTGTATGAGGGTTTCACAAGACATAATTCTCTAATTTGTCAATTTATTTCTATACTCCTATGTGGTAGAAGCACTATGCTTTTTAACATCTTAATACCCATGGTTTTGTTTTTTATGTTTCCTTTTGTATTTGATTTGCAGATAATTGCATTATGCTCCCTGTGAGGAATTCATTATAGAAGGGGTGTTCTTCATGTTGTATCTGTGACTAAATTTGTATTTTCTGTTTTATGTATGTTGTTAGATCACTATTTTGAATTCTAAATAACCCTTTGAAATAATTCTTCAAATAGTGACTTTATTTGCCTTCATACTCATTTTGTGCTATAGCTAATATAGGATCTTACTTTTTGTCTCTTTCTAGGTTTGCCGCAGAAACTTTTCGTGGTTTACATGACAAAGTGTCATCTACTGCTGCAAGAAGTCAGAATATGATGGCTAGGATTCAACGTTTAGAGGCAGGTCTGCCTTCTCTTGAGAAGGCTGCTTTATCCCAATCCAGCCACATACATTTTGCTTACATAGCAGGTATTATTTTAAGCTTTCATACTATCTTCTTTTGATTACCCATCCTCTATCTAATATTCCTCTATAGAAACCTGGTAATGAATTTCTCTTTTTGCTGGTACATATGGTTTATCTTTCCCCAGCTATACATAGCTGCCTCTAATTGTCCCCCTGTTATTGTACTGGAATTAATATCTAGTCCCATGAGGGTCATCCAAAACATCTCCTTAGAAAAATAGAAGGAAACCCATAAACTTGGATGTCAATCTTTTGAATAGTTTAGGCAATAGTCAAATTCCTTTCACTTGTGGCAAGGCTGAGAACGTAGAACCTGCCAAAAGGTAATATGTAACCAGATCATGTTAGGGACACAAGGTATTTCCATTTACCTAAGATGTGTATATTGTCTGCTTGATTCATGATCCGTCATCACTTTCAATAGAATGGGCTGTTACTTGGGACAATAATTTGAATGTAATTTAATTCCATCGTTCTCAGGAAGAAACAAAATTACTGCCAATGGAAAGGTCAAATATACTCCTTTTCTATTTTCGTGAGAGAGCTGATTATCTTAGAATCTATCTGACGCCCATGTGCCACCTTGTGCATTTTTCTATGTACGTATTCATATTGTTTGAACGTGATGCTTGTGTATTATGCGATTCAGTGGTTTCCCTCGTCAGTAGTTACAAGATATTTCAGACAGATGATTTATGTTTGCACAAGGACATGCTGTTTAACTTTGGCTAAATAACATTCACATGAACACAGCCTGTGGAATACATGAGATGTTGATCTCTGAAAAGGAAATGATCAATAGATGAGATGTTGACTAAATAACACAGCATGACATGCTGTGTATTTCCGTTTTTTAGGGACCAAGATTTTTGGTGTTTAGAGAAATGAGGTCAGACTTCACATGCTCCTCCACTTATGGTACAAACAGAAAAAACCAAAACCAACCCAACTTCCCCATTAAACGGGGTTGGCTATGTGCATTCTCAGCTCTCCTTGTGTTTGATCTTGCTTCATGTTTGCAATTAACTCCAAACCAGAAAGATCACATCTTATCATTTCCTTTTAGCATTTTTTAGACCTTATTCTGCCTCTTTCGAAGTTTCCGCAATAGTGTTCTTCACATTTCTTTCTAGATCTCCAGCTCTATTTATCACCTTAATGTCCAAACTATCTCCTTGTTTTATGTTGTGCCACACCAATAAATTTTTATTTAATAGGTCAATTATGGATCTGAACTTTCCTCACATGGCCACACAGCCACCTCAATATCTTCATTTTTACCATTGGTTCCTTTTCTACATGTGAATGAGTGACTGCCAGTACTCGTCACAGTAAAGCTTTATCATTCTGATTGCTACTTTATAATATTTACCTCCCAATTGGAGTGGTTTCCTCTTGTGGCAAAAACCACCTCCATTTTAGTTAATAAACATTAGTTCTATATGTTACGACTCCATCATTCCTCCAGTGTTGTATTAGGAAACGTAAATATTCAGACTTATCTATCTTTCATGTATAATATATGTCAAATTTAACTTCTATATCACCTATATCGGCTAAATTTAACTTCTATATTATCTAGAGTTCAAGCTTGTTGACTACTTTGCTTTTCTCATTCACCAATAATTGTGCACCAAGAAGCTCCACTTTTAATATACTTAGCTACATATATGGCACATAGTATTTTATGATTATTAACAAAATATACGTTATATACTTAAAAGATGGTTTTGAAGATATGTAATAAACTTTTGTCATGTTCATGTTGCAAAGTCATGTATCAACTCACACTGCACCTCCATGTCTGGACTGCATTTATTTGCCAAATTGTTGGTTAACGTCCAAACTGATCCTGATTTCCTCATCCACAAGAAAACTCCAAGGGTTTGACCTTTATCATCAGGGAAGTAAATCATTGCCTATATATCCACTCCTTTTCAAATGTTCTGGCTTATCATTGCAAGTCAATTCTAGGTTAATAAATGTGTCAGGTTTTAGCACTCCATGGATCAGAATTGTTACTGTCAAATTTTCTCATCATATTATTGGGATTGAAATGTTCTTCCTTTGAATACTATTCTGTTCTGTGTACAATCCAATGAATGACGATTCAAGGTTGATAATTTATTTACAGGTTCTGGCTGGCATGCCAGTGTGCGGACAGAGCAAAACCATCTGACTCGAGATGATCTGCCTGGGTTTATCATGGACTCTTATGATGAGTGTCGTGGTCCACCTCGCCTGTTCCTACTAGACAAGTATCATTCTTGCTCGTTGTTCCTCCTTTTCTCTTGAATTATTTTACTTTCTGATTAGTGCACTTGCTGAAGACATTTTCTTCTATCAGGTTTGATGCTGCCGGTGCGGGTGCCTGTTTGAAGAGATACTCAGACCCATCATTCTTTAAGATGGAAAGGGTTGCTTCAGAACTAACAAATTCAGATAAGGTTAAAAGGGAAAAGACAAGCAAGGTAATTATATGATAACATAGATTGGAAAGGCCAAAGTGGAACAAATTCCAACAGCCTACACAGCTTGCTAAGAACTCTATGATTCTGGGATTGTAGTTGCCGGTATCATCTGAAGCTCACCGCAGAGCTTCAGAGTGTCAACAGTATTGTGCTTAAGGCAATAAGTTACACTTTACGCAACAACTGATTGACAAATCGATTGAAGATCGATGGTTTAAAAGTATGAGGAAGTATTCTATAGGTGTAGAAAATTTTAATGCATAAATATGCTGTATGTTACTGTTACATAAAATTTTGCATGAAATCAAACTTATGCATCTTGTGCTTGTAGGCCTTTCGAACAGATAAATCACTGAAAATTGTTTTCAATCAGCTAATAAGCTTCAGGAATATGTTGCTGTGTCTTGATTAGTATCCAAGGGGCCATACTTCAGGCAGTCCCTCATTCCGAGTTGCCTGATAGGGTTGGTGGAAACCATCCTAGACTACTGCTTCTTGCAAGAAGTGAACACTCCTATAATTTGAACTCCCGATCTATCACTGACAGCCAATAAATTTACCATTAAATCAAGCAATGAACCTCATTTTAACATGTATATGCCTATCCCATCTATTTGTTTGATGATCTAAGTTCTCCTCAATCAATTTGTTCTATTAAATTCTACGTCTGGTCTAAATCTCATGGAATATCATAATTCAATGCCCACATAATTCTTCCAGGCCATCTTCTGGATTACACTGTAATTGAGCAGCACATAATTCTTCCAGTACATCTTATGGATTACACTGTAATGAAACAGTTCCTCGAGTCGGTGGTGGCTGCACAGTCCACCATGAACACTGCACAATGCAGTCCTCAAACAAACTCAATATCAAACACTTAGAGTGCCCCATGGTATTTGACTGCAACAACAACAACAACAACAACAAAGACTTTTCCCATACTAGACGGGGTCGGCTACATGGATTCTTTGTTTCCACAGAGCTCTATCATGTGCTATGTTAGCAGTTAATTCATAATAAGCTAGATCATTCTTTATTGTTTCTTTCCAACACTTGTGGTCGTCCTCTACCTCTTTTAATACTTTCCAAATTTAGTTTTTCATACCTTCTTACAGGTTCTTCTTCTGATCTTCTTTCTTCTGATCTTCTTTCTATATGTCCAAACCATCTTAAACGATATTCTCTCATTTTATCCTCTATTGGTGCCACTCCTAATTTGTTTCTAATAACCTCATTATGTATATGGTCTTTTCTTGTATGACCACTCATCCATCTCAACATCTTTATTTTTATCAAAGACATCTTTTATACGTGTTGATGGTTAACTGCCCAACACTCAGAACCATAAAACATGACATGTCTAATTGTTGCTCTATAATATTTACCTTTTAACCTTAATGGTATCTTCTTATCACAAAGAATACCTGATGCTCCTCTCCATTTTAACCAACCAACATTAATTCTATGTGTAACATCTCCATCAATTCTTCCATCACTATGAAAAATTGACCCTAGGTATTTAAAACTTTCCTTTTGGGGAATGCAATGTGTGCCAATTTTAATTTCTATGTCCTCTGAAGTAATCAAATAATCAAACTTACGTTCCATATATTCTGTCTTTGTTCTACTAAGTTGGAGGCCTTTGCTTTCTAAACTTCTCTCCACAGATCTAATTTTCTGTTAACTTTTTCCTTAGACTCTTCCACTAACACAATGTCATCTACAAATAACATACACCAAGGCACTTCATCTTGAATATGTTTTGTTAACTCATCAATCACCATTATAAATAAGTATGGACTTAAAGTTGATCCTTGATGTAACCCAATATTAACTTCAAAGAAGTGTGCCATTTCTTCATGAGTCCTCACACATGTTTTTGCACCATCGTACATGTCTCTTATAAGGTTAATGTATGTCAGTGGGATACCTCTTTTTTCCAAGGTTCTCTAAAGAACCTCCCTCGGTACCCTATCGTAAGCTTTTTCTAGATCAATGAATATCATGTGAAGGTTTTTCTTTTTTGCTCTAAAATGTTCCGTAAGATGTCTCAAAAGACGAATCACTTCAACAGTAGATCTGCGTGGCATAAATCCAAATTGGTTCTCTGTTGTACTTACTAGTCTTAACCTACGTTCGATAATTCTTTCCCATAATTTTATAGTATGGCTCATTAACTTGATACCTCGATAATTTACATAATTTTGAATGTCTCCCTTGTTCTTATATATGGGTATAAGTGTACTTGCTCTCCATTCCTCGGGCATCTTTTGGTTTCTCTATATTTCATTAAATAGTCTTGTAAGCCAAGTGATTCCTATTTCTCCTAGTATTTTTCAAACTTCTATAGGAATATTGTCTGGTCCTACCGATTTACCACCCTTCATATGTTTAAGAGCCTCTTTGACTTCATTCTTTTGAATACGTCGGTAGAAATTGTGGTTTATATACTTTTCTGATTTTGCTAACTCTCCTAAGTTAATACTAACATCTTTATTTTCATAAAAAAGCTTATAAAAATAGTTTTTCCATCTATTTCTTATATCATCATTTGCCACTAGAAGTTTTTCATCCTCGTCTTTGATGTATCTAACAGAATTAAGATCTTTAGTTTTCTTATCTCTAGCCCTAGCTATCCTAAAAATATCTCTTTCACCCTCTTTTTAGTTGAGTTTGAGTTGAGTTTTTTATATAAATCCTCCCAAATTTTTAGCATAATGTAATTTGTAACATGCCCTCTTTGCCTTGATTTTATTTTGCACTACTTAACTCCACCACCAAGCTTCTTTTTATGCCGGTACACCTCCCTTAGATTCACCTAACACATCTTTCGCCACTTTCCTAATATGTATAGCCATATTGTTCCACATATCACAAGGTGTACCAACATAATTCTAAGCATCTCCTTGAAGGACTTTCTGTTTAAATATATCTTCTTTCTCGCTTTTGAGGTTTCACCATTTAGTCTGAATAGCTCGATGCACTCTTTTCTTCTTTGTCTATTTTTTTATTTGTAAATCCTTAACTAAAAGTCGATGTCTAGTGGTTAAACTTTCTCCTAGAATTACCTTGCAATCTTTACAACACGCTCTATCTTTTTTTTTACAAATAAAGTAATCAATTTGTGTTTGTGATAAGCCACTCTTATAAGTAATTAAATGTTCAGCTCGTTTTTTGAAGATTGTATTGACTATAAAGAGATCAAATAACAACAATAATAACAACAACTAAGCCTTTTCCCATACTAGATGGGGTCGGCTACATGGATTCTTTGTTTCCACATAGCTCTATTATAATTTGTAGAATCCATGGTAAATAAGATAGACAGTTTACGATAGCTGTTGGAAGCCTAACGCAACTCTCTTCCTTTATCCGGGCTTGAGACTGACCATGCAAGGGTGATCCCTTACATGGGCGGAGTTTTTAAACTTCAGAGACAAACTTATCAAATGACTAGCATTCCAGTTTTTGACATGCTAAACTTATTCACATGTACTGAGCGAGGCTGCAAGATACCATTGTGGAGTTTTATTTTTGAGCTGTCCAAACAAGAAAGCTTTCCGTTTTTGAGCTTTAGCTTTTGATTTGAAGCACATATTGATTATCATATCTCAGAAGAAAAAGTGGATCATTAGATACAGTACGAGGAATTGAAATAGTGAAAGATCTCAACTCCTCATATTGGGAAACAACGCTCTAGGATGTGGTACTTGCTAGCAGCCCATGTAAGGAAGTAATGAGTGTGTCACCTTCCAAAATCTTCAAATACCTCTTCAATGGTTATTCTACAAGCAACCACTGAAGAGGATTACAAGGAACATGGTTCCTCGGTTTCTGGCTCTCAAACATAAACGAAACAAACCAAGAAATTGAATGCAGAAACAAGTCTAAATGAACGAAGTTTTTCCTAGTAAACTACAACAACAACAACAACAACAACAACAACTAAGCCTTTTCCCATACTAGACGGGGTCGGCTACATGGATTCTTTGTTTCCACAGATCCCTATCGTGTGCCATGTTAGCAGTTAACTCCCAATAAGCTAGATCATTCTTTATTGTTTCTTTCCAACACTTTTGTGGTCGTCCTCTACCTCTTTTAATACTTTCCAAATTTAGGTTTTCTAACCTTCTTACAGGTTCTTCTTTTGATCTTCTTTCTATATGTCCAAACCATCTTAAACGATGTTCTCTCATTTTATCCTCTATTGGTGCCACTCCTAATTTGTTTCTAATAACCTCATTATGTATACGGTCTTTTCTTGTATGACCACTCATCCATCTCAACATCTTCATTTCTGTCACAGACATCTTTTGTACATGTTGATGATTAACTGCCCAACACTCAGAACCATAAAACATGGCAGGCCTAACTGCTGCTCTATAATATTTACCTTTTAATTTTAATGGTATCTTCTTATAACAAAGAATACCTGATGCTCCTCTCCATTTTAACCAACCAGCATTAATTCTATGTGTAACATCTCCATCAATTCTTCCATCACTTTGAAAAATTGACCCTAAGTATTTAAAACTTTCCTTTTGGGGAATGCAATGTGTGCCAATTTTAATTTCTATGTCCTCTGAAATAGCCAAATGATCAAACTTACATTCCATATATTCTGTCTTTGTTCTACTAAGTCGGAGGCCTTTGTTTTCTAATGTTTCTCTCCATAGTTCCAATTTTCTATTAACTTTTTCCTTAGACTCCTCCACTAATACAATGTCATCTGCAAATAACATACACCAAGGTACTTCATCTTGAATATATTTTGTTAACTCATCCATCACCATTATAAATAAGTATGGACTTAAAGTTGATCCTTGATGTAACCCAATATTAACTTCAAAGAAGTCTGTCGTTCCTTCATGAGTCCTCACACATGTTTTTGCACCATCATACATGTCTCTTATAAGGTTAATATATGTCAATGGGATACCTCTTTTTCCAAAGTTCTCCAAAGAACCTCCCTCGGTACCCTATCATAAGCTTTTTCTAAATCAATAAATATCATGTGAAGGTCTTTCTTTTTTGCTCTAAAATGTTCCATAAGACGTCTCAAAAGGTGAATCGCTTCAATAGTAGATCTACCTGGCATAAATCCAAATTGGTTCTCCGTTGTACTTGATACTTGTCTTAACCTACGTTCAATAATTCTTTCCCATAATTTCATAGTATGACTCATTAACTTGATACCTCGATAATTCGCACAATTTTGAATGTCTCCCTTGTTCTTATATACGGGTATAAGTGTACTTGCTCTCCATTCCTCGGGCATCTTTTGGTTTTTCCATATTTCATTAAATAGTCTTGTGAGCCAAGTGATTCCTATTTCTCCTAGTATTTTCCAAACTTCTATAGGAATATTATCTGGTCCTACCGATTTACCACTCTTCATATGTTTAAGAGCCTCTTTGACTTCATTCTTTTGAATACGTCGGTAGAAATTGTGGTTTATATACTTTTCTGACTTGGCTAAATCTCCTAAACTAATACTAACATCTTTATTTTCATTAAAAAGATTATAAAAATAGTTTTTCCATCTATTTCTTATATCATCATTTGCCACTAGAATTTTTTCATCCTCGTCTTTTATGCATCTAACATAATTAAGATCTTTAGTTTTCTTATCTCTAGCCCTAGCTATCCTAAAAATATCTCTTTCACCCTCTTTTGAGTTGAGTTTTTTATATAAGTCCTCCCAAATCTTAGCTTTTGCTTCACTAACGGCCTTTTTTGCTTCCTTCTTTGCTTTCTTATAAGCTTCTAAAGTTTCACTAGTTTTCTTAGCATAATGTAATTTGTAACATGCCCTCTTTGCCTTGATTTTGTTTTGTACTACTTCACTCCACCACCAAGCTTCTTTTTGTGCCGGTACACCTCCCTTAGATACCCCTAACAAATCTTTCGCCACTTTCCTAATATGTATAGCCATATTGTTCCACATATCAGAGGGTGTGCCAACATAATTCCAAACATCTCCTTGAAGGACTTTTTGTTTAAATATATCTTCTTTCTCACTTTTGAGGTTCCACCATTTAGTCCGAATAGCTCGATGCACTCTTTTCTTCTTTGTCCATTTTTTTATTTGTAAATCCATAACTAAAAGTCGATGTTGGGTGGTTAAGCTTTCTCCTGGAATTACCTTACAATCTTTACAACACGCTCTATCTTTTTTTCTACAAATAAAGTAATCAATTTGTGTTTGTGATAAGCCACTCTTATAAGTAATTAAATGTTCATCTCGTTTTTTGAAGATTGTATTGACTATAAAGAGATCAAATGACATAGCAAAATTTAAAATCTCCCTACCTTCCTCGTTTATATCCCCATAACCAAAGTTTCCATGAATCCCTTGATATCCTAATGCCTCTTTACCGACATGTCCATTTAAATCTCCTCCTAAACAAATCATCTCCCTTTATGGAATCTTTTGAAACACCTTATCTAACTCTTCCCAAAAAACTGTCTTTATACTATCTTCTAGTCCTACTTGGGGTGCGTAAGCACAAACTATATTCAAAACCTCTACTCCTAACACTAATTTCAATGTCATGATTCGGTCACCATATCGTTGTATGTCTACTACACTCTCCTTTAAAGGATGACAACAACAAAATTTGCAAAGACATAAATGGATGACAAAAATAGTAAACGGGCATATCTGGATGTCTGAAGATAAAATCCTTCAAAATGCACCGAAGGGAGAATATGGGTCACATGGAGAATGAAGTTCCATAGCCGTGATACTCCAAATTAGCCACCAAAATGACATATCAAACCAACAAAGCAGTATACAAATCTGAATAAGGAGCTGACTATTTTAAAACTTTAGAGGATTTAGAAAGCAAGAAAGGCTACCATATGGCAAGAGGAAGTTCAGGAATGCCGATCTCCACCAAGGGAATATATCAAGAGAATAATTAGACGCAGTGATGAAAATCATTTCAATCACTTCCACTTCCCACTTTTTGAGCATCACAAACTCCACCAATTCCACATGTACCTAACGGTTAGAACTCCTATAGACACAAAAATGGCACCTTTTTGCACGTCACAACTGGGCTTTATCGAAGCATTTTCTGGTAAATTAGGAAGAGGGAGATATACGTTTGAGAACTCGTGTGTGTTTTTCAAAACAGGAGCAAAAGCTTCATGGTTTCGTTGCTTCACATTATTTGGTCATCTCATCGCTCTCTTGAATTTAAGGATCCCAAAGTTTCATGCTAGTCTCGAGAAATCACATTTGTGTTATATGTAAGCATCTCAACGTCCAATTCTTCATGACACTGACCCCTTGTTATCAGGCCTATTATATGGGAAAAATAAATAATCCATAATACCTTCCACAAAGGACAATCCAGAGGAGAAAACAGAAAAGTGCTATATCATTTTCTATTCACGTGATCAGTTTTTACAGTACCTAACCACTCAATGCAGCACCAACTCGTTATCTTCTGTAAACAAAAACTCTCGCTATTTGACCAGTCCGTGAACTATTAATTTCTGTGAAAACCAATCTTTCCAGCATTTATAGCTTGAAATTAGATGCCTAAGGGCCTTATTTCTCAAGCATTTAGCCTATGGTTTAAGCTGGTCTAACCATACAATCATAAGATAAAACAAATTGTAGGTACCTATTATGATCGATTGAGTATCTTGAATATGCAGCAAGTACATTAAGTTGTTTTGGAAGCACCTAACCCCAGCTTCCGAATCCAAGAAAAAAAATAGTGATATAAGAAAATTGGAGTACCACTGAACCTCACCATTGAGAGGTTAAGGAATTTTTGGAATTCTTAATTGAGATTTGAGATGTATTTTCATTACCCTTAGATCATTTATGCAGCAATCGGAATACTCATACTTGACAATAGTGTCAAGAATTAAAAGACGAGTAGCAACAGTTTGCTATCTTTGCAATTACACCACATTTACAGAATGAGCCTTCAAGTCAATTTACACATTGCAAAATGGTATTCACAAGTAAAATATTAAATATCTCATTACTTAAGCACCTCAGCACATGCATGCACCCCAATATCCCCCCAAACACAACACGAATACACACACACATGTAGAGATGCATTCCAATATGTAGGTTGAGTGGAAGTGCATACCTGAAATCCTTGTAAATCTCAGGTGCAGTTAGAAGATATTGCACATCTCTTATGCTAATATTTCTGATGGGTTTCAACCCACTACCATCAACAACAGGAACCTCACCAATCCCCTTTTCATTCATCATCTTAAAGGCCTGAAGAACAGGGTCATCCTCATGAACCTTCACTAACTCATTTGGTGAAGAGATCAAATGCCATAGCAAAATTTAAAATCTCCCTACCTTCCTCATTTATATCCCCAAAACCAAAGTTTCCATGAATACCTTGATATCCTAATGCCTCTTTATCGACATGTCCATTTAAGTCTCCTCCTAAACAAATCATCTCCCTTTGTGGAATCCTTTGAATCACCTTATCTAACTCTTCCCAAAAAGCTGTCTTTATACTATTTTCTAGGCCTACTTGGGGTGCTAAGTACAAACTATATTCAAAACCTCTGCTCCTAACACTAATTTCAATGTCATGATTCGGTCACCATATCGTTGTATGTCTACTACACTATCCTTTAAATCTTTATTTATGATAATACCAACTCCATTTCGAACCTTTTTCTTACCTGAGTACCATAATTTAAAACCTGAATCCTTTATCTCCTTTGTTTTTTCTCCAACCCACTTTGTCTCTTGTAAACATAGAATATGAATCTTTCTCCGAATCATAGTATCTACCACCTCCATTAGCTTACCGGATAATGTTCTGATATTCCAAGAACCAATACGAATCTTATTATCTAGGACTAGCTTCCTTACCCCCCATATCCGTCCATATTCAAAATGCGGAGACCCTCTCTATAAATTATTCACTATATTCGGGCAACAATGTAGCGAGACTAACTTCTTTACCCACACCCGTCCATGATGTGAGAATCCTCTTTGCAATTGATTCACTACATTTGAGCGAAAATGTAGTGGCCCTTGCTTACTTATCACTGCATTCGGGCTCTGTAGTGCACCGTTAGTTGGGGACACCCCAAAATAATGCTAATAATTTGTGTAATCCATAGTATAAAAATCTGATAAAGTTTTATGCTGGTTGTCGGAAGCCTAACACAACCCTCCTCCTTTATCCCGGCTTGGGACCGATAATGCAAAGGTGATCCCTTACATGGGCGGAGTTGCCCCATGGTATTTGACTGAAACACAAAATATATAGAGAACTTCTTTTACATGCGAAATGCATAAACATAAAACATACTTCCCTTTAAATAGGGTTGAGATACAATATAAAAGCCAGACAGTCGGACTGCGAACAGTTAATCAACAAGTCGTTGGCAACATGCTCCATGCATTACAAAAGCAAAAATAAAAAAGGTACTTAAACGGTTAAACCTAAATGCACCACTCTATAGGTTATTAAAACACCTTGTGATATGTTTTGCATTTAACACCCCCTCAAACTTTATGGGGACAATATGAAAAGTTTGCTAATCAAGAATTAGAATCTTGGTACTTGTAAACACATTTATAAGCTGATACTCCCAATAAATATATTGGAGGTCAAGATTGCCTTATAGATGTTCCTCTAGAACATAGTGACAATCCATCTCAATGTACTTCATCCATTTATGAATGTATTATTGTTGGCAATATACATGGTATTGTTGTTACCATATAATGTCACAGGAGCTAACATCGAGACATACACATTTTAACCAAACTAATTCGGTTGTGGTATTGGCCATGACATTGTATTTTGCTTTCGATGAAAGTGACAAACACTTTTTGCTACTTTTTTACATCTACAACAACAACTAAGCCTTTTCCCATACTAGACGGGGTCGGCTACATGGATTCTTTGTTTCCACAGATCCCTATCGTGTGCCATGTTAGCATTTAACTCCCAATAAGCTAGATCATTCTTTATTGTTTCTTTTCAACACTTTTGTGGTCGTCCTCTACCTCTTTTAATACTTTCTAAATTTAGTTTTTCTAACCTTCTTACCGGTTCTTCTTTTGATCTTCTTTCTATATGTCCAAACCATCTTAAACGATGTTCTCTCATTTTATCCTCTATTGGTGCCACTCCTAATTTGTTTCTAATAACCTCATTATGTATACGGTCTTTTCTTGTATGACCACTCATCCATCTCAACATCTTCATTTCTGTCACAGACATCTTTTGTACATGTTGATGATTAACTGCCCAACACTCAGAACCATAAAACATGGCAGGCCTAATTGCTGCTCTATAATATTTACCTTTTAACTTTAATGGTATCTTCTTACCACAAAGAATACCTGATGCTCCTCTCCATTTTAACCAACCATCATTAATTCTATGTGTAATATCTCCATCAATTCTTCTATCACTCTGAAAAATTGACCCTAGGTATTTAAAACTTTCCTTTTGGGGAATGCAATGTGTGCCAATTTTAATTTCCATGTCCTCTGAAGTAACCAAATGATCAAACTTACATTCCATATATTCTGTCTTTGTTCTACTAAGTCGGAGGCCTTTGCTTTCTAATGTTTCTCTCCATAGTTCCAATTTTCTATTAACTTTTTCCTTAGACTCCTCCACTAATACAATGTCATCTGCAAATAACATACACCAAGGTACTTCATCTTGAATATGTTTTGTTAACTCATCAATCACCATTATAAATAAGTATGGACTTAAAGTTGATCCTTGATGTAACCCAATATTAACTTCAAAGAAGACTGTCGTTCCTTCATGAGTCCTCACACATATTTTTGCACCATCATACATGTCTCTTATAAGGTTAATATATGTCAATGGGATACCTCTTCTTTCCAAAGTTCTCCAAAGAACCTCCCTCGGTACCCTATCATAAGCTTTTTCTAGATCAATAAATATCATGTGAAGGTCTTTCTTTTTTGCTCTAAAATGTTCTATAAGACGTCTCAAAAGGTGAATCGCTTTAATAGTAGATCTGCCTGGCATGAATCCAAATTGGTTCTCTGTTGTACTTGATACTTGTCTTAACCTACGTTCGATAATTCTTTCCCATAATTTCATAGTATGTGATCCCAAATTGCTACTTTTTTACATCTATGTGAGATAAATCACCCCAAAAAATGAAATATCCTATGGTGGAGTACGTGTCATTTCCATCATCAGCTCAATCTGCATTTGTGTGTGTAGTTAAGTTAAACAAAGGAGAGGAAGGTAAGAAAACTCTCGTCATTAGTGTTCTTAATATATCTTACTATCTTCGTAATATCACTCATACCCACTGTAGTGGGTGCATTTTTAAATTGACTGATTGCATGAATAATATAAATCACTGTAGTGGGTGCATGTTAGAATTGATTGATTGCATGAATAATATGAATAATGTCACAATGAGTAAGGGTGAGATAGGGCAGAACTCCTATTATTTGCCAGTAAGTTGTGACAACCATCACTCTGTGATTCCCCTTTAAGCCTAAACTTTTGGTTAAGTGCCTTTGTTGTTTTAACAACCTTGTTATCTGTCAACCATGGTCTATCAAGATAAGAAGTATTCTCTGTTAATCCATGTCACCTCAATACGGAGAAAATATTTTAGATGTCCAAGGTCCATTTCAAATTCTATGCTTAATCTGTTGTACACTTATATCATTAGTTCTAGTAACTATCATGCAATCTATATATAATAATGATAAAACTATAACTGCAATAGATTTTCTTATAGACAAAGCAATGTTAGTATACCAAGTAATGAAATCATTCTTAATCATGAAATCAATAAACTTATCAAACTAGGGTTTAGGAGCTTGTTTAAGACTATACACTGTTGGAGATCAAGACTAGTTTATGTTCCTACATACTTTACATTTCTGTATTTGTAGTTTATGTTTTATGTAGTTTATGATCCATTGGGAATCAGGTAGGATTAGTGTTATTAATTAAGAGTGTTTCAGTCTTTTAAGTTAGAACTCTGTTAATATAAAGCCCTAAGTATGATTATTAAGGCAAGAGTGATGAATAAAAGAGACAAGAAGGCTGCGGCTGCCATTTGGGGCACGTTCCCCCAACTTCTGAACATATTATTCATGAGCTGGTGTTGATGATTTCTATAAAATTCTACATAATATCAGAGCTTTTGTCAATGCGAAGAAACTTTCTTTGGGAAAGAGTAACAAGAGTCAATTAAGGTGGGCTTGGAATCCGACAATTCAAGTTAATGAACTTTGAAAGTGGGAGAAAAGTAACTTTTTC
Source organism: Brasenia schreberi (assembly GCA_036023115.1). Taxonomy (NCBI): domain Eukaryota; kingdom Viridiplantae; phylum Streptophyta; class Magnoliopsida; order Nymphaeales; family Cabombaceae; genus Brasenia; species Brasenia schreberi. The sequence continues at coordinate 1,206,489 of JAYKKT010000070.1, read as the reverse complement.
TTTTCTTTTCTTGTTGGTCGGTTGACCGGTTGATGGCAAAGCGATATGAGCAGCTTATCATAAGAATAGCAACAGTCTACTCTTGCTTCTTCCTCTTCTTCCTCTTCTTCTTCGTCTTCTTCAACTATAGGATGGATAAACTGGCCGGCTCCCCTACTCCCACGGGGGTGTCGACATGGTCAAACCTCGCTAGGCACTGCATCACTCTGTCAAGCGAAGCTCACTTCTGACGGGTGGTGAATATCTTGGCCCTGCAGACTCATTAGATGGGGAAGAAACTCTCTGCAAGATCTGCAACAGTTGGCGTGGCTATGGAGTAGTTTATGTCGGCAATAGTTGGCATACTTGATGAAGTTGGTCCAGCACTGGATACCGTGAATGTCTTAAAGGTGACCCATTTTATATGTGCAAAATTGTGCACATCGTATGATGTATAGGAGAAGAATGGCAAGAGGTTCCAATGCATCGTTATCTCACTCAAAGACAACTTTTATAAGAAAGTCCAATAACGTAGTTTTGACAAATTTTGTTTACAACTGAATTGATGCAAATTAGTTGGTTGTGTAACATCTCGTCTGCAATTGAACGGAACTTGGGTAACATTTTGTCCTTTTTATTTAAGTACCCTATGGAATTAAACTAATGGTAGTCGGGACATGATTTGTGTAGTATGAAGCCTTTTTCATTTGGAAGAAAGTAGCAAGCAATTTTGGATTTGTCCTGCCTTACATTTGGTGCACATTATTTACAATCAATTATATCACCAGTGGTTGTCTTCTAAAGTAAAGAAGAGGAAGACAAAATCTACCTTAAGGAAAGGGAAATATATGATTATAATGGAAAGGAATAAGATGGGAGATGGTTGTGAAAGTAATTCTTTAGACAATAGCGAGGTATTTCAAATAAAAAACCTGAAGCTAGATGACAAGAACTACCTTCAATAGGCCAAATCCATTGAACTAGCTGTAATGGCAAGGGGGTGATGTGATTACTTAACTGGATACATTCCCCAGCCTCCCATAACGGATCCTCTCTATTCCCGATAGTGTAGAAAAAATGCATTGGTCAGTGCATGGCTTATACAGTTAATGATACCCTCAATTGGCAATACATTCATATTTCTAGTGGCAGCAAAGGATATTTGGCTAGTAGTTCAAGATGCCTATCTTCAAAGGAAGAATATAGCTAAAAAATATGATATTATTGAGAAGATTCAGAAGCGTAGACAGGGAGAAAGATCAGTCAGTAAATATTATACAGAATTTAGAGGTTTATGAGAAGAGTTAAAGGTCTACTCTAAGACAAAATGTCAAAGTTGTATACAAGAACGTAATGAAGAGTTTAAGGAACGGAAATTATTTGATCTGTTGTGGGACATCTCTTCAGAATATGAGGCTGTGAAAAATAATATTCTTAGTAGGGAAGAGCTTCCTTCTTTAAGCACAGTGTACACTCTCTTACTTCGAGAAGAAGATTGAAAACATCTAGAAAAAGAAACCAAGATTAGTTCAGATACCTCTGCATTTGTGGGAAGGAACACTTCTAACCCTTTCTTCTCTCATGGAAGAGGAGGATATATGCGTGGCAGAAGTAGAACCTCACTTTCTTCAGAAGAGAATGACAAATGAACTTATTCTCACTATGAAAAATCATGACATACTAAAGAGACATGCTGAGAATTAGTTGGCAAACCTACTTACTACCAAAATAGGCCTAATAAAGCCTACTTTAGTAGTGACCAAAGTGACAAACAGAATACATAGAGCAGTGCAACTTCATTGGCCGACATGAAGAAAGAGATTGAGATACTTAAGGCTCGTTTGATTGACTCACAAACTCCTTCCACTTCATCTAATATTGATTCTCAAGCTATAATGGCATACCCACTCTCTTTTATGGCCAACGGTAATGTATTTATTTCTCATTCCAGGATATGAGTTATTGATTCGGGTGCTACAAATTTCATGGTTAGTATGCGAGAGTTTTTTGATGATTATGGGTTGACTCAAGAAAAAATTAATATTAGGTGGGCTGATGGCTCATACACCAATTGTTGGAAAATGAAGTATCACTACACCTTTTGGTATATTAAAAAATATCTTTCATGTTTCAAATATTTCAGTCAATTTATTATCAGTCTTTCTCATGATAAAAGATTTAAAATGTCATTTAATTTTTTATTCTATTGGATGTTTCTTCCAAGAACTGATGACGGAGAGGATCTTTGGTTAGGGTAGTATGCGGAAAGATCTCTATTTCTATGAGGAAGTTAAAGGAGCATCAATGCAGTCAATAGTCATTACCAAAAAGCAGAATGGGGAGCTACCTTTATGCAACAGATAATAGGACATTTATCTTTATCTAATTAGAATGTTATTGCCTGAATTTGCTCCTTGTAATGACTTAAATTTGAATTGTGAAACTTTTTAGAAGGCAAAACATCATCATATTTCATTTCTTTTGAATGAAGAAAAATACTCTCAACCTTTTGAGATTATTCACTTTGATGTTTGGGGTTCCTACTCAACTACTTCGTTATATGGCCACAAGTACTTTATTTCCTTCATTGACAATTGTATTAGATTTACCATGATATATCTCATAAAAACCAAGGAGGAGGTGAAAGATGTTCTTCTCATATATTGTCAGTTTGTATACACTCAATTTCAACACACTATTAAAATTCTTAAGAGCGATAATGAAGGTAAATTTATGTCTCAATCACTCCATTCATATTTCTTAGATCATGGTATTATGCATCAAACCTCATGTTCTTATTCTCCACAACAAAATGGTGTGTTTGAAAGGAAAAATAGACATATTCTAGAGGTGGCTAGAACTCTTTTGCTTGGTTATGATGTTCCAAAATTTTATTGGAGTGAAGCAGTCTTAATAGCTGTATATCTTATAAATTGTATGTTAAGTAGGGTTCTCAATGGTAATACCCCATTTTATTCTCTATGTCCTTCCCATAAATAGTTTCATTTACTTCCAAAAGTATTTGTGTGTACTTGCTTTGCTCATATATATTGTGGTGTTTGTGGTGTGAGATAAATTAGATGCTAGAACTGTTAAATACATTTTTTTGGATATTTTGCTACTAAGAAGGGGTATACATGTTATGATCCTATGAAAAGAAGGTCATATGTTAGAATAGATATTATTTTTCATGAAGATACACCATTTTATAGCAAGCAGGAAGTGTAATCACTAGATGCTTATTCACCTAATGTGATATCAATTCTATCAATTTAAAATCAATCAGAGCCTGCAAGAGAAGAAAAGGAGATGCATCTTTCTCAAGAAATGAAATGACAAGTTTATACTAGAGGTGAAAGAAAGACCTTTCTCCCGCATGAGTCTACTACTTAGAATCAAAATCCTCACCCTGAATAAGATTTCACTCATTCTCTGGTAACTTCTCAAAATTCTGGTATTGAACTTGATGATTTACCTATTGCACTTTGGAAAGAAAAAAGTGAAATTGTAAAATATTTATTACAGAAGATAGTGTCATATACTAATTATCCCGAAGAGTATCAGTTGTTTGTGGTGAATGCAGATAACACTTATATTCCCAAGATATTTGAAGAGGCAGAACAGGTAGCAATGAGAGAAGAAATTATAGCATTAGCAAGAAACAAAATATGAGAACTTATAAATTTACCACTAGAGAGGAAAACAGTAGGATGCAAATGGGTATATTCATTAAAGTATAAGGCCGATAAAAATATAGAGAGATACAAAGCGAGATTAGTGGCTAAATGTTACAGTCATTTATATGGCATTAACTATACAAAAACTTTTGCACTAGTAGCAAAAATGAATACTATTAGAATTATCTTAAGTGTGGTCGTCAATAAAAGATGGGACTTATGGCAGTTGGATATAAAGAATGCATTTCTTTAAGGGAACCTTATGGAAGATATTTACATGGACTTGCCACGTGGGTATGATCATGGACAAAAGCCAAACAAGGTATGCAAACTAAAGAAATCAATTTATGGTTTAAAACAATCTCCACGAGCATGTTTTGAAAAATTCAGTGATGGTGTCATGAGTTTGGATTTCAAACGGTGTGTTAGTGATCATACACTATTTATCAACTAAGATAAGAAACCATTCTATTGTTAGTATACGTAGATGACATCATCATTAAAGGTGATAATACAGAAGGTATAATCATTCTGAAAAAGCAACTAAGTGCATTATTTGATTTGAAGGACTTGGGCAGATTATATTATTTCTTGGGGATTGAAGTGATTCAGAGTAAAGGTTGTCTAATTTTACAACAACAACAACAACTACTACAACAACAACAACTAAGCCTTTTCCCATACTAGACGGGGTCGGCTACATGGATTCTTTGTTTCCACAGACCTCTATCGTGTGCCATGTTAGCAGTTAACTCCCAATAAGCTAGATCATTCTTTATTGTTTCTTTCCAACACTTTTGTGGTCGTCCTCTACCTCTTTTAATACTTTCCAAATTTAGTTTTTCTAACCTTCTTACAGGTTCTTCTTTTGATCTTCTTTCTATATGTCCAAACCATCTTAAACGATGTTCTCTCATTTTATCCTCTATTGGTGCCACTCCTAATTTGTTTCTAATAACCTCATTATGTATACGGTCTTTTCTTGTATGACCACTCATCCATCTCAACATCTTCATTTCTGTCACAGACATCTTTTGTACATGTTGATGATTAACTGCCCAACACTCATAACCATAAAACATGGCAGGCCTAACTGCTGCTCTATAATATTTACCTTTTAATTTTAATGGTATCTTCTTATCACAAAGAATACCTGATGCTCCTCTCCATTTTAACCAACCAGCATTAATTCTATGTGTAACATCTCCATCAATTCTTCCATCACTTTGAAAAATTGACCCTAGGTATTTAAAACTTTCCTTTTGGGGAATGCAATGTGTGCCAATTTTAATTTCTATGTCCTCTGAAGTAGCCAAATGATCAAACTTACATTCCATATATTCTGTCTTTGTTCTACTAAGTCGGAGGCCTTTGTTTTCTAATGTTTCTCTCCATAGTTCCAATTTTCTATTAACTTTTTCCTTAGACTCCTCCACTAATACAATGTCATCTGCAAATAACATACACCAAGGTACTTCATCTTGAATATGTTTTGTTAACTCATCCATCACCATTATAAATAAGTATGGACTTAAAGTTTATCCTTGATGTAACCCAATATTAACTTCAAAGAAGTCTGTCGTTCCTTCATGAGTCCTCACACATGTTTTTGCACCATCATACATGTCTCTTATAAGGTTAATATATGTCAATGGGATACCTCTTTTTTCCAAAGTTCTCCAAAGAACCTCCCTTGGTACCCTATCATAAGCTTTTTCTAGATCAATAAATATCATGTGAAGGTCTTTCTTTTTTGCTCTAAAATGTTTCATAAGACGTCTCAAAAGGTCAATCGCTTCAATAGTAGAACTACCTGGCATAAATCCAAATTGGTTCTCTCTTGTACTTGATACTTGTCTTAACCTACGTTCGATAATTCTTTCCCATAATTTCATAGTATGACTCATTAACTTGATACCTCGATAATTCGCACAATTTTGAATGTCTCCCTTGTTCTTATATACGGGTATAAGTGTACTTGCTCTCCATTCCTCGGGCATCTTTTGGTTTTTCCATATTTCATTAAATAGTCTTGTGAGCCAAGTGATTCCTATTTCTCCTAGTATTTTCCAAACTTCTATAGGAATATTATCTGGTCCTACCGATTTACCACTCTTCATATGTTTAAGAGCCTCTTTGACTTCATTCTTTTGAATACGTCGGTAGAAATTGTGGTTTATATACTTTTCTGACTTGGCTAAATCTCCTAAACTAATACTAACATCTTTATTTTCATTAAAAAGATTATAAAAATAGTTTTTCCATCTATTTCTTATATCATCATTTGCCACTAGAATTTTTTCATCCTCGTCTTTTATGCATCTAACATAATTAAGATCTTTAGTTTTCTTATCTCTAGCCCTAGCTATCCTAAAAATATCTCTTTCACCCTCTTTTGAGTTGAGTTTTTTATATAAGTCCTCCCAAATCTTAGCTTTTGCTTCACTAACGGCCTTTTTTGCTTCCTTCTTTGCATTCTTATAAGCTTCTAAAGTTTCACTAGTTTTCTTAGCATAATGTAATTTGTAACATGCCCTCTTTGCCTTGATTTTATTTTGTACTACTTCACTCCACCACCAAGCTTCTTTTTGTGCCGGTACACCTCCCTTAGATACCCCTAACACATCTTCGCCACTTTCCTAATATGTATAGCCATATTGTTCCACATATCACAGGGTGTGCCAACATAATTCCAAACATCTCCTTGAAGGACTTTCTGTTTAAATATATCTTCTTTCTCGCTTTTGAGGTTCCACCATTTAGTCCGAATAGCTCGATGCACTCTTTTCTTCTTTGTCCATTTTTTTATTTGTAAATCCATAACTAAAAGTCGATGTTGGGTGGTTAAGCTTTCTCCTGGAATTACCTTACAATCTTTACAACACGCTCTATCTTTTTTTCTACAAATAAAGTAATCAATTTGTGTTTGTGATAAGCCACTCTTATAAGTAATTAAATGTTCATCTCGTTTTTGAAGATTGTATTGACTATAAAGAGATCAAATGACAAAGCAAAATTTAAAATCTCCCTACCTTCCTCGTTTATATCCCCATAACCAAAGTTTCCATGAATCCCTTGATATCCTAATGCCTCTTTACCGACATGTCCATTTAAATCTCCTCCTAAACAAATCATCTCCCTTTATGGAATCTTTTGAAACACCTTATCTAACTCTTCCCAAAAAACTGTCTTTATACTATCTTCTAGTCCTACTTGGGGTGCGTAAGCACAAACTATATTCAAAACCTTTACTCCTAACACTAATTTCAATGTCATGATTCGGTCACCATATCGTTGTATGTCTACTACACTCTCCTTTAAATCTTTATTTATGATAATACCAACTCCGTTTCGGGCCTTTTCTTTACCAGAGTACCATAATTTAAAACCTGTATCCTCTATCTCCTTTGCTTTTTCTCCAACCCATTTTGTCTCTGGTAAACATAGAATATGAATCTTTCTCCGAATCATAGTATCTACCACCTCCATTAGCTTACCCGATAATGTTCCGATATTCCAAGAACCAATACGAATCTTATTATCTAGGACTAGCTTCCTTACCCCCCGCATCCGTCCGTAATCAAAATGCGGAGACCCTCTCTGAAAATTTTTCACTACATTCGGGCGGCAATGTAGCGGGACTAACTTCTTTACCCACACCCGTCTATGATGTGGGAACCCTCTCTGCAATTGATTCACTACATTCGGGCGAAAATGTAGTGGCCCTTGCTTACTTCTTACTGCATTCGGGCTCTGCAGCACGTCGCTAGGCGGGGACGCCCCAAAGCAATGCTCATAATTTTTGTAATCCATGTTGTAGAAATCCGACGAAGTTTTACGCTGGCTGTCGGAAGCCTAACACAACCCTCCTCCTTTATCCGGGCTTGGGACCGGCAATGCAAGGGTGATCCCTTACATGGATTCTAGACTTACTGAAAGAAACTAATTTCTTATTGTCGAATATGTTCTACTCCCATTGAAATTCCAAAGGAAGATAATAATGACTCGACTGAACCATATGAAGATATTGGTAAATATTAAAGATTGGTGAGAAAACTAATATATGTTACTATTATAATACCTGACATCAATTTTGTAGTCGGATATGTTAGTAGATGGATGCACTCCCCATCTAAACATCATATGAGTACAGTGTTCCACATCATAGATACTTGAAATCATCTATCACTTATGGCTTACTATATACTCCACATTCATCACTTTATATAAAGATTTATTCAAATATTGATTAGGCAGGCTCCAAAGTCGATAGAAAGTCAACCTTCCATTATATGGTACATTTAGGAGGTAATGTAGTATCTTAGAAAAGTAAGAAGTAATATGTGGTGACCAGGTCAAGTGTAGAGGCAGAATATCGTGCTATCGCCCTTGACATGTGTGAAGGTCTGTGGATTATATCACTTCTTGAGGAAATTGGCTTGAGAAAGAATATCCCAATCGACTTCTTTACTCATAGTAAAATAGCTCTTTAAATGGCTTCTAACCCAGTCTTTCATGAAAGGACCAAGCATATTGAAATAGACTGTTATTTTATTAGAGAGAAAGTTTCTCAAAGAATCTTCAACCTCCTCCATATTCGCTCGGGAGATCAACTGGTAGATATTCTAACGAAACCAGTTCCTGTTTGGGTTAAAGAAAGCTCTTGCCAAGTTGGGTGTTTCAAGCCTTCAAGACCCAACTTGAGGGGGCCTGTTGGAGATCAAGACTAGTTTATGTTCCTGCATACTTTATATTTATGTATTTGTAATTTATGTTTTAGGTAGTTTGGATCCCAATGGATCAAAATCTGATCCATTGGGAATAAGGTAGGATTAGTGTTACTAATTAAGTGTGTTTCAGTCTTTTAAGTTAGAACTCTATTAATATAAAGCCCTAAGTATGATTATTAGGACAAGAGAGATGAATAAAAGAGCCAGGGAGGTTGCGGCTGCCATCTGAGGCACCGTCCCCCAACTTTTGAACATATTGTTCATGAGTTTGTGTTGATGATTTCCATAAAATTCTACATACACAACTTTAAAAAAGTGAAGAACATGATTTTGTGGTATAGTAAAACCTATAGGAGGTTCCATATAGACCTTTTCCAGTTTATGATGACACAAATGGCAATAAGTGCTAACAATGGTTGTTCTTGTTACTAGAGCAAAGGCTTCTTTATAATCTATTCGATATTCTTGTGTATAACCTTTTGCAACTAGACATGATTTGTAACTTTTTATAGTGCCATTACTCTTTGTTCTTTATTTTGTATACCCATCTAAATCTTATGGTTTTCTTGTTCTTAGGCTGTGCAACAAATTTTCAAGTTCGAGCTTTTTCTAGGACATCCTCTTTTACAACATTAAGCCAATTTTGAGAACTTTTGGCTTCCTTAAAGGTTTTGGACTCACTAATGGATACAGTGGAAGGTATAAAGCTCTATGTTGAGGAAAAAAGGTCTTATGGATAACAAATCTACTAGGTGGTCTGGATTCTCTGCTAAATCTTCTTAGAACAATGAATTCAAAAGTTTCTTAGTTTCTCGAAACGTAATATCTTTCAAATGGAGTCATAATATTTCTTGAATACATGATTTGACCTGCTTTATTGTTTCCTTCCAACACCTTTGTGGTCTTCCTCTTGTTCTTTTAATATTTTTATAATCTAGTTTCTCGTACCTTCTTATAGGAGATTCCTTTGGTCATCTTTTTACATGTCTAAATCATCTTAAACAATCTTCCCTCATTTTATCATCTATTGGTGCCCCTCCCAATTTGTTTATAATAACCTCATTACATATACGACCTTTTCTTGTGTGACCACTCATCCATCTCAGTCTCTTCATTTCTCCAAGAACATGAATCAAGAAAGAATTTTTAGAGTTAAAGAAAGGAATTAAAGCATCATTTTGAAAATAAAACTCATCCTTAATAAATCTCAAACATCTTTTCAAACATAAAGTTTATCACTCTCAGGGTCGATAACCCTTCTTTTTAATACCATATCCAACAAAGAGACATTCAATAGCTCGAGGAGAAAATTTGTCACCTTTATCATAAAGGACAAAGCATTTATATTCAAAGATTTTTAAGCAAAGGTGAGAATCATTTTAAACAACTTTTCGACCGATGAAATATTTATTAAATATATCTTTTTTACCAAATAAACAAATGTCATGCAGTCTCGACTCAAAGATTTTTAGGAACTCTACTAGACACTAATAAAGTTTTAGTAGTTTTCATAATATATCGGTACTTACTCTTACCAACTACATAAAGAGATAGAGTGGACGACATGCAAAATGGGACAATTATGAGACAATTTCTGTCATTCTTCATTTATGTTAATTATGTTTTATCCTTTTTAACTCCGCCTATGTAAGGAATCACCCTTTCATGGCCGGTCCCAAGCCCGAAAAAAGGAGGAGGGTTGTGTTAGGCTTCCGACAGCCAACGTAAAACTTTGTCGAACTTAACATGGATTCTGCAAAAAAAAAAACAAAGAATCCATGTAGCTGACCCCATCTAGTATGGGAAAAGGCTTAGTTGTAGTAGTAGTTGTAGATGTTTTATCCTTTTTAACTTCTGCTTTATGTTTTTAAAGGTAGTTTTAAATAAGCCTCATTAATGGCATTTAGGTAAATTAGTTCATTGTATTGCTGATATTTAAGGGAGTGAAACCCTATTAGCAGAAGACAATTCTTAATGAGAAAGAAAGAGGATAGGGCAACGACTGCACAGAGGCAACCAATTGCCACTTTGCCATTTTCTCAGCTAAGTTGAATCTGAAATACTTTTGTAGTTTATTATTTCTTTTTGCATATAATATCAGAGCACTTTCCCTTAACAGAAAGGGTCGTATCTGGTGAAGAATCTGTGTTGAAACATCATCAAGCATTTTGTTGAAGAAACACAGAAACAGTCGTATTTGGTGAGGAATTTGTATTGAAATATAATCAAGCATCCTGTTGGTGTGTAGTTGAAGAAACATCATGTATTCCATGATATCAATGAAGAATCTGAACACAGTTGTTGCATATTAAGGTACAATAGATATCAACGTAGAATCGAAGCACATAAACTGTATCATATTGGATAACTGATATAATCGATAAAGAATCTGCTGCGTATTGAGGTACTAATATAAATCTGCCGCGTGTTAAGGTATTGATCTGAACACAAACCGTATCGTATGACATAAACTACATCTTATATATATAAACCTACAGCTTGTTGAAGTAGCAATTGGTACACGATATGTTAGGAACTGTTGAACATTTTTCTGTAAAAGAAAAACATATTCACATTATTGGACATATTCAACATATATAAATAATGAAAAAAAGGATGAAAGAGGAACAACAATCAGCCATAGGTGGTAATGAACAGAAACTAAAACTATTTCAAATCATGAATATTCATTTGGAAGGAAGAAATTATAGAGAATGGACATTTTGTTCGTGATGTCTATAGAATCAACTTAGAATATTCGTTTGGAAGGAAGAAATTATTAAGAGAGGACAGATCTTATTAAGAGAAGAATAGTTCTAGAATCACTAGGAAAAAATTTAGAGAAAGTTGTTAGATCCATTCCTACTAAACATCATAGAACCTCGTTTCCTAGTAGTGATTCTAAGTTGTTAGATCCATTTGAGTTAGTGATTGTAGACTTACCTTTGTTTATCTTATGAAATCCAATCAGAAATATCTATCTATTTTCTCTATGGTTCACAGTCTCATTAAGACTCAGTTTGGGTACACTATTAAAACCCTTAGATCTGATAATGGTGGTGAATTTTGTAATTCTAAATTGGAGTCATATCTCGAAAGTCATGACATTCTATATCAGACTTCTTGTGTGTATACTCCACAACAAAATGGAGTTGCTGAAAGAAAAAATAGACACATTTTGGAAATCGCACGAACCCTCCTCCTTGAACATAGTGTTCCTAAATATTTTTTGCCTGAAGCGATGTATATCTCATGAATAGACTTCTTTCTGTGGTTCTTGATGTAAAATCTCCATTTAACTTGATTAAGCCTGAAACTAATCATTTTCATCTTATTCTTAGAGTGTTTGGATGTGTTTGTTATGTTCATGTTCATAGTCAATTTCGAGATAAACCCGATCCAAGGGCTGTTAAATGTGTCTTTATTGGATATTCTTGCGAAAAAAGGGATATGTTTTCTATGACACTAATTCCTTATAGGAAATATATTTCCATGAATATAACATTCTTTGAAACTTCTTCCTTCTTTAAAGATTCTACCGACTTGTCAAATTCTACCAGCCTGTTCTCCGGTTGACATCACTAGTGATGAAGGAGATGAAGATTATTCTGTTGCAAAAAATGATCAACAACAAGAAGAAAAGGAGATGCAAGTGTATAAAAAGGAGAAGATAAATATAATTATGCCCAATTCTATAGACCCCACGAACCAAGAGGGAGAACCTTCCTTAGATTCAATTGAAACCTTCAAAGAAGCATGGAGTGATGATTTAGATGTTCTCGTAGCTCTTCGAAAAGGAAAAAGATTGTGTGATAAGTATCCAATGTCGCAATTTATTTCTTATGATTGGTTATCATCCAATTATCAAAACTTTGTGTTAAAGGCTGAATTACATAAGTCCCAAAGAATTTCCTTAAAGCATCACAATAGAAACACTGTGTATAAGGCTATGAAATCTGAACTTCAGGCACTTAAAAAGAATCTCACATGGGAGGTTAGTGATCTACCACCAGGAAGAAAAACAGTCAGTTATAAATGGGTGTATACCGTAAAATTCAATGCATATGGGATATTGGAGAGATATAAAGCACGACTTGTGGCTCGTGGTTATAGTCAATCATATGGTATTGACTATTAAGAGACATTTGCACCCGTAGCAAAACTCACTTCTATACGAGTTATTATTAGTATTACAGCCCAAAAGAATCATATTATATGGCAGTTTGATGTGAAGAATGCATTTTTGCAGGGAGAACTTAAAGAAGAAGTCTATATGAAATTACCATATGGTTATGCAAATCCAAAAAATAAAGTTTGTAGATTAAAGAAGGCAATCTATGGACTAAAACAATCTCCTAGAGCATGGTTTGTGAAGTTCAACAAAAGTATTATTAACTTGAGATATCAGAAGAGTGTGAGTAATCACACATTATTTTTTAAATAGGGGGAAAGGTTGACAATATTACTTTTATATGTTGATGACATTATTGTGACAGGAGATGATATTGAAGAAATTCAAAGGTTAAAGCAGGATCTACATCGATTGTTCGATATCAAGGATCTCGGAAGACTACATTATTTCTTAGGCATTGAAGTCAGTGTTGTCCGTATCGCACCGTATCGTACGATACGGTGCGATACGTATCGTATCGTGGGCCACCACGATACGATACGGGCCCCCGTATCGCAGGTGCGGGCGTATCGCACCGTATCGTGACCCTTATAAAGGGTCCCGGGCCGAGGGAAACCCGCGATTTTTCGCGGGTTTCCTCTCTCTTTTTGAGTTCTTCAAGCTCCCTAAGAGTCGGTTTTCGCCTCCTTGGTGTTCAAAGCTCTAAAATCGTGCCCTACGGTGTCCGTCCAAGCCTCCAAACTCGGATTTAGGTATATTTTTAATGTTTTTTTCCTTTTTTTCCTTTATATTTATTGTTTTTTGTGTTATTTCGGGTTTTTTTTTTGAATGACAAAATATGAAGTTATTAAGTGTGTGTATACGATTTTTATTGCATTCATGAAGTGGGAGACACTCGATTTGAGTGTTATTTGAAGATTGGGGGATTTACGAAGTGCTTTTATTTTCAGGTTTTTTTTTGAATTAAAGTACTCCATTGAGATGGCAGGAAGGGGTGGTAGAGACTCTCATTCAAAGTCTGATGATCCGGCATGGCAGTGGGGTATACCAGTTGAGGGTTCAAGGTTAAAAATCAGATGTTTATTTTGTGAAAAGGTGGTTAGTGGTGGAATTTCAAGGTTGAAACACCACCTAGCAGGAACTAGGAAAGAAGTTGCTCCATGCACAGGCAGAGTTAGAAGTGTGCCAGAAGGTATTAAATGGCAATACTTGCAGATGATTGAGAGCATACAGGAAAGGAGACAACAAAAGGATGATTTCCAGATGTGTGAAGAAGCTGATGATGCTACTGCCACTGGAGTTGGATTCACTGATAGTTTGCCTTCAGATGCTAGAATAGATATTGGTAGTAGCAGTTCGCGAGCACCTAGCAGAGGAAAGAGGGTTGCATCTGAAGACTTTGGAGGTGGCAGAAGAGGAAGTTCAGGAAGGAGTAGAGGAAGAGCTTCTTCTTCTAGCATACATTCGTTCTTTCCTCCTTCCACTACACCTGGTGCTCAGCCAGGAATTCGTGCTGCTATGGCTTCAGAACAACTGCACGATCAAGCAGACCTTGCAGTGGGCAGATGGTTTTATGATACATGCATTCCATTTAATGCAGCAAACAGTTTTCATTTTCAAGCAATGACAGATGCAATTGCTAACATTGGTCCAGGATACAGGATGCCCTCTTATCAGAAGTTGAGAGGGAAGATATTAGATCAGACCGTGATTGAAGTGCAGCAATACTGTTCGACTTTGAGACAATCGTGGAAGGAAACAGGATGCACTATCATGGCAGATGGATGGACCGATAGGCGAGGAAGGACATTGCTAAACTTTCTTGTATATTGTCCTAAAGGACTCATGTTTTTGAGATCTCTAGATATGTCAGAGGAGAGGCACACTGCAGAGATCCTACGAGAGGAATTTGATAAGGTTATACAAGAGGTTGGGCTAGAAAATGTAGTTCAATTGATTACAGATAATGCAGCTAACTACAAAGCAACCGGAAAGGAGTTAACTGATATTTATGGGACTTTCTACTGGACACCATGTGCAGCCCATTGTTTAGATCTCATCCTCGAGGACATCGGTGAGATGGATGAAATAAAGGCAGCAACTGAGTGTTGCCAAGATATTACAAAATTTATTTACAACCATGCATTTGTTTTATGTATGATGAGGAGATACACAGAAGGTGCAGAGCTTCTTCGCACAGCTGCAATTCGGTTTGCAACAAACTTCTTATCTGTACAGAGTATTGTGAGACAGAAGCAAGCTTTAAAGAGAATGTTCTCCTCAGATGAGTGGCAACAATTTGCAGAGTTGCCACAAAACAGAAGGAACAGAAAGTTAAATGAGATTGCAGAAACGGTTTTTAGAAGTTCATTTTGAAATGCATGTATCAGATTATTGAAAATTACTTGTCCTTTAGTGAAAGTTTTGAGATTGGCTGACAGCGAGGAGAAACCATCTATGGGCTACCTTTATGAATCCATGGACAGGGCAAAAGAAGCAATCAGAAATAACTTTAATGGAAAAAAAAGAGATTATGTGCCCGTGTGGAAAATAATTGATAGTAGATGGAATAAACAATTGCATCAGCCTATTCATGCAGCAGCCTACTATCTAAACCCATCATTGAGGTACTCAGCAACCTTCAAAAGGGACGGTGAGGTTAATCGAGGAATCATTGAATGCATCGACAGATTAGTCCCTGATGAGAGCATAGTAGATGCGATACATCGAGAGATGGAGATATATGATAATGCTCTTCACTTGATGGGTTTGCCTGTTGCAATTCGCAACCGCTCTACGATGCGTCCAGGTACATTGTTTATTTTCATATTTAAGTTGCATCTTACATTACTGTGGATTATTATGTCTCTAATGTTTATATTTTTTTTACAGATGTTTGGTGGAATAGGTTTGGAATGATTGTCCAAACCTTAGAGATTTTGCAGTTAGAGTCTTAAGCCAAACCTGTAGTGCAACAGGTTGTGAAAGAAATTGGAGTGTTTTTGAACACATCCATACAAAAAAGCGCAACAGGTTGGAACACAAAAGGCTTAATGATTTGGTTTATATTCGTTGTAACATGCGCCTTCGTGAAAGGTAATGTTGTATTACTTTCAAATTTTCAATTCGATATTATTTAACTTCAGTTTTCAATTGTTAATATTACTTACTAATTGTTTATCTTTGTTTGTGTCGTAGGCAATTAAAAAAAGTAAATAGAGAAGAAAGTCAGTTCGATCCAATAAGTTTGGATAATTTTGATATATTAGAAGATTGGGTTATGGAAGACACTGAAGAAAATGCCCTCCTAACAGAAGAAGACGTTGCCTGGATTAATTTGGAAGGAGCGCAACAACATTATGGAGATGAAGAATTTGATTTTGAAGAAGAAGGTGTGGGCGTGGCTGATGATGATGAGGATCTGCAACAAGGAGAAGATGAAGATTATTTAGTTGATGATCCTGATTACAATTTGTAAAATGTAACATTATATGTAACTGTAGTGTACTGTAAAGTGTAAACTATGTCTGTATTTTATTTTTTGGATTCAAAATATATAAATTTGGATGCAATTGTTCAATGTTGAATGCTCAATCTGTACTAAACTTACATTATATGAATTTAAAGCAATTATCAGATTTTTCCTGATTTTTTCTTGATTTTTTTCGATTTTTTATTAATTTTTAATTATTTTTACATTATTTTAATATTAAAGTATGATACGATACGATACGATACGATACGATACGATACGATACGCCCGTATCGTGGAGCCCAGCGATACACGATACGATACGCGTCAGACAACACTGATTGAAGTAGCTTTCTCAGGTACAAATTTTTTTAAATCAAAGAAAGTATACATTGGACTTATTGCAAACCAATATATGCTCCCATGAATGTTAATCATAAGCTGCGAATGGAGGATGGAGTTGATAAAGTAGATGTAACCAGATATCAACAACTTGTTGGAAAACTTATATATTTGACTATCACACTTCCAGATATAGCATATGCAGTAAGCATTGTCATTTTATTAATGCAGTCACCATCTAAGTTCCATATAGACGCAGTTTTCTATATACTAAGATATTCGAAAGCAACGTCTGGACAAGGAATATTATATAAGGCCAATGGTCATACAAAAATTTAAGTCTATATTGATGCTGAGTGAACAAGCTCTATTGAAGATAGAAAATCAACTATAGGATATATAACCCTCGTTGGAGGTAATATAGTATCATGAAAAAGTAAGAGACAATCAATTGTGGCAAGATCAACAACAGAAGTAGAATATACAGCAATTGCATCAAAAATATATGAAGGAAAGTGGTTGTGTTGCCTATTAATGAAAATTTGTCTATTTTCAGATAATTCTATTTCTATATTTTGTGACAGTAAAGCAACAATACAGATAGCCTCTAATCCTGTATATCACGAGAGAACAAAACATATTGAGATCGATTGTCACTTTATATGAGACAACATACATACTAAGGAATTTCAGCTAGAACATGTAAGATCAGGGAGTCAATCTGTTGATATGCTCACTAAGCCTCTTAACAGAAATCTATTGCTGAGATTATGTAGTAAGTTAGGTGTAACATTCATCTTTCACCCAACTTGAGGGGGAGTGTTGAAGCTTATAAATGAGCCAACTGCATCAAGAGATGAGAGTGAACAACATGCAAAATGGGACAATTATGAGACATTTTCTATCATTCTTCATTTATGTTAATTCTGTTTTATCCTTTTTAACTTTTGCTTTATGTTTTTAAAGGTAGTTTTAAATAAGCCTAATTAATGGCATTTAGGTAAAGTAGTTCATTGTATTGTTGATATTTAAGAGAGTGAAACCCTATCAACAGAAGAAGATTCTTAATGAGAAAGAAAGAGGACATGACGACGACTACACAGAGGCACCGACTGACACTTTGCCATCTTCTCAGCTAAGTTGAATATGAAATATTTTTGTAGTTTATTGTTTCTTTTTGCAAACTCCGCCTATGTAAGGAATCACCCTTTCATGGCCGGTCCCAAGCCCGAAAAAAGGAGGAGGATTGTGTTAGGCTTCCGACAGCCAACGGAAAACTTTGTCGGACTTAACATGGATTCTACAAAAAAAAAAACAAAGAATCCATGTAGCTGACCCCATCTAGTATGGGAAAAGGCTTAGTTGTAGTTGTAGTTGTAGTTGTAGTATTGTTTCTTTTTGCACACAAATGCCATGCAATCTCGGCTCAAAGATTTTTAGGAACTCTACTAGACACTAATAAAGTTTTAGCAGTTTTCATAATATATCAATACTTACTCTTACCAAGATCTTTTTGTTCAAGGGTTTTAGTACGAGATTCTTGATGCAAAATACCATTTCTTTTGAAGTTTGGGGTGGTGATGTTAATGACAGACATTGTATAATAGGCTATTGCATCTTTTTTGTGAACTCTCTCATCTCACGGAGATGTAAAAGGCAACAAAATGTGTCACTCTCATCTATTGAAGCAGAATACAAAGCAATGACTAACACAACTACAAAACTAACCTAGCTAAAAAGACTTCTATAAGATATTGGATCATCACTTGAAGTTACTTTTATCATGTATTGTAACAACAAAAGTGATATGTATATAGCCAACAAGAATACATTTCTTGAGCACACCAAACACATCAAGATGGACTGTCACTAAATTCATGAAGAACACCTATAAGGACACTTTATGCTACACTTTCTGCAATCATAGTATCAACTTATAGATGTATTCACCAATTCACTACCAGCCTCACACTTTTAATTTTTAGTTAGCAAACTTTCAGTGATGATACCATTAGTTTGAGAGGGTATTAGAATACATATATTTATCTGTATATTTTACTTTATTTTTTTTATTATAAAAATATATATATATATATATATATATATATATACATGAAATCAAGCACCGGGGCCAACAAGGGGGCCCAACAACTATTTTCAGCAGCCAACAACCGAATGTTGTTGGCCACTATCACTTTCACTCCTCTATCTTCTCCACTCTATAAATACTTACCTTGTATTCAATAAAGCACAAGCCTTCTTGGCCAATTTATATACATTATTTTGAGTGTATTTGCTATTGTTATTTGTTAATGCATTTGCTATTATTCTAGCATTTTCTAAGGCTTTTATAGTCATCTTTTGGTGACTCAGAATTGTTGTATACATGTATTGGATATCCGCTGCTCTTTTCAATACGTTGAAGTATATCTTCGTTACAAGAATTTCATTGCATACCATATAAAGGAGGTCCTAGAATCGAGTAACCAAAAATTCATACCTTGTGAAGAGGTAGTAGAGCAAACGGCACTCGAGATAGAAGTTTTTTCTTTTAATTGCACTTCTACTTGCTTCATTTTTCCTTAAAATATTAGAATCGTTGAAGTTTGATCCATCTCTACTTGATGCAAGTAACCTCTCTTCGTGTATCACTAAGCTCCTTCATTCTTGAAGTTATTCTCAAAGTGTGGGGGGTGATAGGGCTTCATGTTAGCTCCCGGTATAGAGGCAGCTAAGATAGAGTCCTATTGACTTTGTGCTTTACCAAGTCTAGTTTCCACCATTATCAAATCCAAGAGAACATCCTTTGGTGAGGGAAAAGGTTTTTGGTGCATCAATGAGGATCTAACACCTTTAAACTTTTCTTTCTAACCCTCTCATGAATTAATAACAATTTTTTTTATTTTATTTGCATTGTCCGGTGTCACAACAATGTAGACAATTTTTCTTATACTCACAAAGTTGATTCCAAATATTGGAGAACCCACTAAAAATTTCATTTACTCCTTTATCTCCTTTCTTCAACAAGAATAGCTTGTCCCTAAGTGTCATTCTATGTGTAACATCACTTTGCATATTGTCTTTTTAGATATCCGACGCTTCTTTGGCATTAGTGAAGTCGGATAAGTTATGTCATAGTAAGTAACATTATTCATTAGTACCCACAATACAATCTTATGACCTACTTCATATTCTTCTTTTTACTTTTAATTCTTGTGTAGCATGTGTTTGAGCCCATGTCTCGTAGTTCGTGCTTGTCAAACAGAAGTTAAAACTTTCACTTTTATCTTCCATGGAAATGTCGTTTGAAGAGAGCATGGATCCCAAGATAGTCCCATGCCCTGCCCAAAGTTAATTGAAAGTCTTAAAATGCAGAAACACAAATAAACTTAGTTGGAGATGTGCAAATATCACCACGATGAGAAAAATGTCATTCCTTAAGGAAAATAATCTTCACCACTTGGCACAAAACTCAAAGCAATCCCAAGCTTGATCAGCACTAATGATACCATGTAATGAAACAGTTCATCGAGTTGTTGCTGGTTGCCATTGTGCATCACAAACACTGCACAATTCAATCTTCTAACAGATTTAATATCAAACACTTAGAGTACACCACTTCTTTTACATGCCATAGGCATGCATAAACATAAAGCACACTGCCCTTTGAATAGGGCTGAGATACAATAGAGAAGCCAGGCAGCAAGGCTGCCAATGGTTCGTCAACTAGCCATTGGCAGCATGCTGCCTGTATTACAAAACTAAAAGTAAAATAAAAAATACTTAAACCTTAATACACGTTATTAAAATGCCCTAATTGTGATCTATTTACATTTAACATACACAGCCTGTTTTGTTCACTCGTTAGTGATAAAAAGGTTTGGATTGTTGGAAAGCAATTATCATAGTTTCAAGTATCAGTATTGGCTGTGCGGTCCTAGATATGCCAACTATTGGGAAAATTTTGTCTCTTCCATTTATCCTTCTATGTGCTCGTCAGTTTAGGTGTAGCTATGATTCTGAAATTTCCTTATTTTTGGGTTTTATCATCCAGAAAATATCAAGAACGCAGAGAAATGCTGAAGCACTGTCTACTGGTTCACTTTCTCGGCATTATAGGAGGTATACTATCAGTTCTTATGTGTTTGTTTCAAGTGGGTATATGCATGGGGGTGTACCAAAACCAGACCATGAAACCAAACTCCAAGGCTTTTTGCACATTAAGTGGTGTTGACTACATGGATTCTTGATTTCCGTTGAGCTCGATGTTGTGCCATATTCACATTTAACTCCAAAAAAAAAGATCATATACATTTGGGCTTCATTGTTCCTTTTGTTTTTTTTTCTGTAGGAGCTTAACAACACCTCATCATTGCGGAATGTTCTATACTTTAGATTTTGATGAGAAAAACCAGAACGCTGATGATCTGTCATTTGTGAAGTATGAGTTCAAGAAGGAACCATCACAGACCAAGTCAAGTTACATGGAGTGTTTACTTGATGTGGATGAGACATGTGAACCCGGAAAAGTAGAAACATATGCTTTATGTTCTTCCCTTACAAATGAGCAGTGCATTCATGTCGAGACCTCCATGATTTCTGATGATCAAGCTAATTCATTTATTGAAGACACGTTTTTTCGTGAACCTTCATGTTGCGAAAATAATCCTGGGCCATTACGTATTACTTGGGATGAGAAGACCGAAGCTGAGACACTGGCCACTAGTTCATGTGGCAGCGTACTCAAGGTGGAAACTCAATCTATGGCACATAGAAATGCCGGCTTTTCTGAATTTAGATCACAGGAAGGCCAATTTATTAGCATTGCCGACAGAGACCACCATGAGATTGCAGTTGATGATGGGAAATGGCCCAAAACATGTGCTATTGAGATTCAGAAGAGTGAAGCAGTTAGTGAGCCAGACAATTATGTGGATGCACGTAACATCATGGGGTCAGAAGTTGAGTCAGATTATGAAGGTAGGATAAAAAGGGCACCAGAGTTTCAACATGTACATAAAGAACTGGGGATGAGATCGGTAGTTGACAAGCAAGAGACCTGTGATATTTCAGATAATTGTGGTATTGAAACTCCTAGCACAAGTACCAGTTTATTGAATGATGAATTAGCTGAAGGTTTCTCCCAAGCTAATATTCCAGACAATAATAACCTTGGAACTCCTGCCGTTGATGTGTTTGAAAATGAGGTTGATGCAGTACCTGATATTGAAATGAGAAAAGAAACTGTTTTCCATTCTGTTAAGGATAAGAGTGCCGATAGGGCTGATTTTTCTGATAGACAAGCAGCAGCAAGTTATATTTATATGTCTGACTTGAATAATTCTGCAATATCATGTTCAGTTAAGCAAGCTACTTCAACGAACTTCTGGACCAATGGCGGCTTGCTGGGGCTTCAATCATCAAAACCTCCAGATTTTGGTGCAACTAAGGTTCCAGAAGATGGTCATGAGGTACATAGATTTATAGCAGATGCAGCTAGTCAGTGTAGTCCTGCAAATTTAAATGGTGCTGGATCATTTGGTAAATTTGGTGGTAATACTGAAACACTTTGTGAACCCAGATCAGGAAAAGAATATGGTAAGTATGAGGCACATCCTGATGTTTCTCAGCTACATCATAGTGAAGTTGTTCAAGATCCGTCCTGTATAATAGAGTCGCATGCTGATGAGTTCCAGAAACGTCACATGCAGAGATGTGATGGATTCTTTGAGGAGCATTGGGACTCTACTACGATTGGATCATCAATAAAGGTTGAAGGCTATAATGATTCCAATTGGGTGAAAACAGAAGAAGCCGATATTTCATTTTCTGGAGGCAAACTGCCTGTACTGTCAAGCACAGAGGTTCAATCCACTGGATCCACTTTGACTAATAAATGTCTGGCCAACAGTCTCCAATGGAAATCAGTTGTTTCCCAGCTAGAATTTACTCGGAATTCCAGGAACAATGGTACAATGTTGTCAGATACTGGTGTTACAATTAATACTATGCTAAATATTCCAAAGAAACAATATGCTGAAATATTTTCTCAGCCCTCTCATATGGACGCACTTTCAAGATCTACATGTATTGAAGAACCGGGTTGTGGATCCCCAAGGAATTTAGGTTCTCCCATTTCTGAATGTTCATCTCCTATAATGGAGCACATGAAGATATCATTTAACCCCGGAAATAACCTGGAGTTGTCTGCAGTGAATCTGGAACACCCTGTTGGGCATAATCTTCATGATATTATTAAGGATACCTTTTCCCCATCCTTCAGTTGGCTGCCTCAGCCCATTGTTCCACTGAGGGAACTCAGGTTCCTTTCTTTGAATTGTGGGAACTCCATGGACATGCCTTCATTTGAGGAATCAGTAACATCAAAACGAGCTGATAGTGAACTTGATTCAGATGACGATAGCTTCTGCAAGCCCTCTCTCAATTTCTCAGACGATATGCTTAGTCAGGATTTGGAGTCAAATTCTGGACACTGGGAATCTAATGATATCAATGGAATTAGAGACGATTTATGCAATGGTTTACGGAGAATCTCTTCAGCTGCCTCTGTCTCTAGCTCCATAGGGCTTGAGGAAACAACTCACTGCTCTGTTGATCCAGATCATCATGATCCAGAGCACTGTTCAAATGAAATAAGCTCTGTTGCTGAGGTAGTAGATTTTTCTGCTTCTAGAATTCAGAATTTTCAGACGCAGGTTCTGGACAAAGATTTTTGGCAAAATAAACGAGTGACCTCTGTATTGCCTAACTCTCTTGCAATGCAGCCACTCTCTCCACCAAAACAGTTAAAGCATATAAATTCCCCAGTTTGTTCGGCAAAGGATCAAGGCCATTGTTTGAGTTTTCCCGTTAGTCAGGCTAAAAGCGTACAAACTTTAGAAGCTGTAGATCCTTGTCAATCCAAGAGTGGTGCACCCATGTCTCTAATGGAACCCACTACTTCACATGGCAACAGCAGGGTAATCATCGTATAGTCTTTGTTTATGGACTTTATGCGTTTGATTTCTGAACGTTTTCAAAAAGCTTTGGTTTCAGCATTCAACAATGTGGAAATTTTATACAGGTGAAGCATATCTGGCAGGCAGATGAAAGGGATATCTTGCTAGAAGAAATACGAGCCAAGGTTTGTGTCATTTCATTTGTTTGCTGTTAGTTTATTTTCATTCTTTTGTTGATGATAATTTATGAATTTTAACCTTTTTTTTCTTTTTATCTTTTCACATGATGGTACAACCAAGATTTTAGTGGTAGAACTTTCTATCTGTTGGTTTATGCTTTGGTGGTGACATTGGGTTATATTTATGTATGAAGATAGGGAGCACATTGAAAATCTTGAGTAGAGACTTCATAATTATTGTCACTACGTCTGTTTCATGCTTCTGGAGCACATGCTTGACGTGCTTCTGCAGACAAAATAGCCACGTAACTTGGTGGATATCATATAGTGTGCACAGAATTTTATTTTGCCAACTTAATTTGCTAATTCTTCATGCATATTGTGTGCATCAGAGTGAGTGAAATCTAATATCTTTAGTTTTTAGAATTTTAAGTTTGAGGCTTTGTAAAGCTAAAAAGTAGCTAAAACCAACTGTCTACATAGTGCATCCAAATACGCTTTCCGTATCGAGTTAGGTGGTCTATGAAGATCTTAACGCTAAGAAGAAATTTACTCACAAACTCTAAACCTTCTTGTTTCATTTCTCAAGAGCTCTTCTCACTTCGTTACCCCACTTCAAGTCATCATCTGTTGGATTCTCGGGCTTTTGCTTATCATCTGTTGCCTTCTAGGTGGCCTTTCATACTTTTATTAAATTGGAAAGAGTCCCTCTCTCTCTCTCTCTCTCTCTCTCTCTCTATATATATATATATATATATATATATATATATATATATATATATATATATAGATATATATCCTCTAAAACTTTGATTGTCCAATCGTTCAATCAGGTGATTTGAACAATTCAGATTAGACCATTGGAAAGCAAAAAAAATTAGGTGTAGTTACATTGAAAAGCAAAAACTAACTTTTTAGTGTTTTAATATGAATCAAACAAACAATCATCTGGGAAGACATTAATATTTCTGTATATATATATATATATATATTATATGCATGTCTCTGTGTGTGTGATGGAGTTTCAGGCGTCCCAACAGAAGCAAATGTAGTTTCCCACATGATTTTGAATAGTTAACTGAAACACAAGGTTTTTTTTCAAATGAAACAAACTATTTTCAACTTAATGATAATGTAAAGATATTGATATAACTCAAAAGTTCAAAGCATCTGATAAACAGGGGCTAATTTATCCAGATACTTGTAATCCAATCATTTGCAGAACATATAGAAATATTAAAGCTCATCTTTTGCACAGTCGCAGGAACGCCCGATTAGGTTAAACCTGTCTATGAAAGTTGGTGGGTAACTTGATCTCTTTCTTGGTTAGCTCAGGATGGAACATATGAGCACGTAGCTTTGTGCAAGAACAGCATCCAAACTCTTATGAATAAAGCAATAGATATTGGTAGGTGGACTCCTTAAGTTTTCACGTCAGCAATATCTGAGCATGGAAAAGAAGATTTGCCAGCCATTGGTTGTTCAAATCACCTCAAAGCATATAGAATAAAGCTACAAAACATGCATTCAGCAAGCTAGATTACAAAATCCGCTTAAACCTTTTCTTAATTTGACTCTAGCTACCCAGCCGCAAAGCGGCGGACATAGAAAATTTTCTGGTGTGAGGCAAAGCCAGCTGGAGTGAAATTAAGGTGAGGCGGTCTAACATAATTTTTGAAAATATCGAGTTGCTTTTGTTGATTCTATGGATTTCTTTTTTGGAATTGAGTTGAGGTGGCCGCCTCACCTCGCCCATGAACTGGTCTGCCACTGGTAGTGACACTTCAACAGAGATACTGATCACTATGCACTTCGATTATCACATGAACAGTGGTCACCCATTTACTGACTAGGTTTGTTAGAGTGTTTTCTTTTCTTTACCTTCTAGGTTCTCTCTCTCTCTCTGGGTAAATCTTTTATATTATAATTTGTTATCTATTCCAGCCATTCAACCTGAAGCCGGCTGTTAAAAGACGGCCTGTTGCCTCCTCGACAACACCTACAACCAGCATTAGTGTTGCTGCTTTTTTGGAGAAGGCTAATGCAATTCGACAGGTTCTCTCTATCTCTTGAGACTTTAACTTATGTATCACCCTAAGTTGTCACAATATCGTTCTGCCGTTCAAGCTAGTGTTTATGCTTACTGTTCTAGAACTTGGTTGTTGTTTTGGACCCGTCATTATAAAAACTGCACAAATTCCAATAATGACACTGTTATGATGCCATACAGATACCGTGTCCAATATGGCCAGATGATGAACCCAGAGCAGTAGCTCAATGGTAGGGTGCTCTGACATTTTTGCCGCAGGCAGGAGTTTAACTCCTGGTGGGTGCATGGTTTCGGCCTCCTGTCTTAACAAAGAAAAAAATGACATGGCAGATGCTGCTAGCCAAAATATGTAGTTTTCTCATAGTTATATCTTATAAAATATGACTAATCTTTATTTTGTGATAATAACTTGCAAAATCAGAACTTTTCTTCTAGCATTAGAGTACGAATTCTATATAAAAGGGTGCATATAGTTTATGCACATACATACAGATGCGCACGCACACACGCACACTCCCCTTCCATTTTTGGAATTTCCATATCCTGCACTCGCACCATTATCCCTCACCTGCACTGGCACCCTTGTAACATGGTTTTGGACAACTTTTGATGCGAATTCCTGAGCAGGCGTTTGCTGGTAGCGATGATGGAGGTGAGGATGATGAATGAAAACTGGAGTCATAATTGAACTTCATGCGAGGCGACAACGTGATCAAATACTTGCTTTTGGTACGTGATACTCGGCAATGTAATCTAGCTTTTGAAGAATTTAAGTTATTTCCAAGCGTTGATTGGTTTGTGAATAAGCCCGTTGTGTATTTAAGCTTGTTGCAGTTCTCACAATAATCATTTTAGCTATTCAGCTTGGTTAATTCCTTTGGGGATATTAACTTCAGTTGTGATGCATGCATTGAAACAATGTCGAACCGTACCTATGGAGGATCTACATATTCGTGTGTTAGAGGTTGAATTGTTCTCGGTGCTTTTGCTTGTGTGCAATTTTAAATGAGGGGGGAGGGGGGTGGAGATGGATGGCGGCGGGAATATTTCATGCATATAAAAGTATAGGAAAAACTTCACTTTAATATTTTATTATTTACAAAACTTCACTCCACCCATGTAAGGGATCACCCTTGACCGGTCTCAAGCCCGAATAAAGGAGGAGGGTTGCGTTAGACTGTTGACAAACAACGTAAAACTTTATCAGACTTATTTACCATGAATTCTACAAATTATGATTGGGTTATAAAAACCAAGAATCTATGTAGCCGACCCCATCTAGTATGGGGAAAGACTTAGTTATAGTAGTAGTGTCATTTGAGTATCAGTTTTTTTTTTGCAGTTTGGTTTAGTTCTGTAACATGTAGTTTATACCTTTACATCACTTTGCGTTTGCGGCCAAGAGCTAGCTCTATTCCATATCGGAAAAATCAAACACCTTAGCTAAGTGATATAGCGACATAAATCATTAGTCACACGCCACTAAAGTGACATTTTTGCAAACCACATAATACTAAAGAATTGTTTTTCAAAAATATATTATTAAAGATACAAAGTAAAAGTTTTACGAGTAACTCTTGGACCTTTCTCAGCTGACTTTTTATGAATGGTCAATTGCATAGAATCACTATTTTGAGGTTGTTGAAGCTTGTGGGTACTGGATCTCTTTACCTGCCCCCTCTTGGCACGAGTTTGATTATATAGAACGATTCCTAAATTGGAATGAGAGGGAATAATGGATGGCACTCCCATGTTCGAATCCGTGGAATCAAACAAAAGTTTACTGGTTGAAGTATCACTTTTTCTCTGGCCTGATATTGTTCTAGCCTTCTTGCCATCTGGGGATAAGGGCTCTTCCTGAGAGTGACTCTACTACAATGGTGATCAGAGCCATGGAGAAACCTGGGAGGGGATTAGTAACAATCAGTGCTTGACTACCATAGCATGCTTTTTACATCTCTTTCTCTTATATATTACTCTTAAACTCGTGAACTAGAATGGAAATCCCCAAATTTGAGGTTGTGCTGACCACGTACGGTCCAACTCCCTTTTCATTTGGGATCTTGTGGAGGAAGAGTTGTTAGTTGCACTTGATCTTCATCGGTTTCTTGCAGCCCCGAGAATGAGTTGGTAGTAGGTGGCGTATCAAGTTTCACATGCCAAACTTTTCTATTTTTCAGCCTAATCTACTCATCACTATTCTGTTGTGGCACCAGGACACCTTGTACCTCTTGTACACAAGCATGACTACCATGATAAGTTGAGCAGCATACTTTGAAGAAGACAGCCTTGGCCTCATACTCATACTCATGGTAAATATCAAAATTCACTCCTTCGACCGAGACTGAGACTGATATTTCTTGTAAAGGATGATTGATTGGCATTTCTATACATGTGCATGTGAAGGAAAGTCTTTCTTAGGAGTACATTACATACTGCATTGATAAGAAATATCCTCCTGTGGTGGTTTGAATAAAAGAACTCATGACATAACGTAGGTTTTAAATGTGGGATTTTTCGGTCAATTTCTTGCCAGTTTTCTGCTTCTTTCGACCTCCGGTTCTTGATCTTGTTGCTCAGGTACGCTGCAACATAAGAACACAAGAGGTATGTGATTCTGTTTGAGGTTTCCTCTCAGTGGGATTTATCTGGGAAGTTATGTGTGTTTCTGTGTATGTTCTTACCTGTGCTGCTCTCTATTTATAGATTTATAGAGTAGCGTGTTCTCCATTCCTTTCCGAATTTTTCCACTGGGCTTTCTTCTCATGGAGCTCCTTTATTCGGACTGTTACCGTTTTATTTGGTAATTGTCCGGTGGTTTCGGCTTTTGTAGCTGTTATGGCCATTCTTTCCGCATCTCATCCACAAATAACGATTGGATAGCCAGTCCAATCGTTTCTATGCTCGGTTGCCGAGAATGGCCATTTCTTTATATCTTCCACTTGACCATTCGAACCAAGTGAACTGACATACGGGTTCTCCTCCCACTTTTACAGGGTTTTTCTAGTAATGTTATTTCATGATTGCTACTACAATCACTACCTGTTGTGTGATTATTCCCTTACACAACTGTCAAACATATTTAAACTCATGTTCACACATGTTTTGAGAAAATCTTCTGTTATGCCTTTAGTCAAGGGGTTTGTCAACATACCATTTGTTGGCATGTATGATATGGATATTTCCTTTCTCATAACCATATCATGAATATAGTGGTATTTAATCGTTATATGCTTGCTTTTGGAGCTATCAGCTCCACTCTTGATAAGAGTAATTGCTACATTGTTGTTACACTAAATGACAACTGGCTAGTCGACTATTTTCATCTTCAAATCTCGTATGAAGTGGCTTATCCAAACGACACTCATTGCAGTCATACTGCAAGCCACATACTCAACTTCCTGTGTATGCAATGCTAAACAACCCTGTTTCTTACATGCCTAAGAAACAACAACACCTCCAAATAAGAATATTTATCTTGAGATAGATTTGTTGTCATCTTTGCTCCCAGCAAAGTCTGTATCTAAGTATCCTACCACTTTCAGTTCATCTGCTTGAAAACACAGTTTCAAGTCTCTTGTTCCTTTCAGATATCTTAAAATTCTTTTTACAGCTATCCAATACTGTCATCCAAGATTACTTTGATATATACTCACAAGACTAACAACAAAACTGATATCAGGTCTTGTACATAACATAGCATACATCAGGCTACCCATAGCTTGTGCATAAGGAACATTAGGCTTATCATCTCCTTCATCGGGACAATCAGTCGAGACAATCAACCTTACTTAGTTTGACCCCTTTTGCAACGATGTAACAACATGCTTGCATTCACCCATTTTGAACTTCTTGAGGATATAGTTAATATATCTCTTTTGACTTAAGTATAACAGTTTAGATTCTCTATCTCGAGAGATCTTTATACCTAAGATATAAGATGCTTCTCCCATATCCTTCATTTTGAACCTTAAGTTTAACCATGACTTGGTTTTAACAATCATCTCATTGTCATTCCTAGTTAACAATATGTCATCTACATATAATGATAAGATGACAAGGTGGCTCCCATTGTTCCAGACATATACACAATGTTCAAGTTCATTAGCCACAAATCCAAGTTCTATAATGACGTTTTGAAAAGTCAAATACCATTGGCGAGATGACTGTTTCAGGCTATATAGGGATTTTGTCAATCTATATACTCTATCTTCTTGGCCTTAAACTATATATCCTTCAGATTGTTGCATGTATATGATTTCATCTAAATCTATGTTTAGAAAAGTTGTCTTTATATCTAACTGATGTAAGTCGAAATCATAATATACAGATATTGTCAGGATTATCCTTATGGATGCAAATTTTGTAACTGGGCAATATGTCTCAACATAATCTATCTCATCTTTTTGCGAAAAACCCTTTGCAACCAATCTCGCTTTAAACTTTTCGATTGAACTATTGACCTTATATTTCTTTTTTAGAACCCATTTACAACCTATGACTTTCCTTCCTTTTGGCAAATCAACCAATTTCTAGACTTGGTTTTTCTCAATGGATTCAATTTCCTCATTCATGGCTTTCTCCCAGTTTGTTGTTTCTGATGAGTTCATAACTTGGTGATAAGTCAAGTTATCAGTCAACTCATCTAAATCCACCGAATTGCACACTTATTTTGTAAGATAAGTGTGATAATCCTTTAAGTAGGACGGTGTGGCCCTAGGCCTTTTATGTCAACTTAAAGTTTCGGTTGTTTCAGGAAGATCTTCTATGGGTTCATATGAGGATTGATCTAAGTCTACTAGATCGTCAGTATATTCATCATTATTTTCCAGAATGTCATTATTAGTATCTTCTAAGAATTCAACTTCTCTGCTCTCTATCAGTCTGTGGTCCTTATGATAAAATTGATATCCCTTTGAACCTTTAGGATATCCGATAAATATACACCTCGAGGACCTACTATCTAACTTATCTCTAGACTGATCAAGGATCTTTACATGTGCAATAGATCCCTACCTCTTGAGATGACCTAGGTTGGGTTTTCTTCCAAACCACATCTTATATGGTGTAGTGAATACAACTTTACATGGTACTCTATTAAATATGTATATCGTTTTACTTATTGCTTCTTCCCAAAATATCCTTGGTAGATAGACATCAATTAACATTGACCTTGTCATATTTAGTAAGGTCGTATTATATCTTTCACCTACACCATTCCGTTGAGGTGTACTGGGCATTGTACTTTGCTTCACAATACCAAAGTCTTTATAGAATTGTAAAAATTCTACAGAGGTATATTCACCACCTCTATCTGATCTTAAGACTTTGATTGAATGCCCCAATTGATTTCCAACTTCGTGTTTATATTCTTTAAAAGCTTCAAGTGCCTCAAATTTATGTGCTAGGAGATATAAATACGTATATCTCGAGTAATCATCGATAAAAGTTATAAAATAAACATTTTCATGATGTAACCTTACTCTGAATGGTCCACATAAATCTGTGTAAATGACCTCCAATAGGGTTGTTGCTCTTGTTGTTTTTTTGGAAAAAACTTTTCTTGTCATTTTTCTTTATATACAAGCTTCACACTTGTTGAAAGTATTTTCCTCAAATCTTTGCATTAAGTCAAAGTTGGATAATTTCCTCAACTTTTTCAGACTTATATGCCCAAGGCATTTATGCCATACATTCGCATCAATATTAAAGGCACAATCAATATAAGAAGAAGGATTTTCATTATCATTAACTTTCAGTTTAAAAAAGGGCGTATGAATAATAATCCTCTTATTTTGTCTACGCTGTACAACTGAGCATCATTGGAAAATAATATTGAAAATGTCGTTTGATGATACTAAAGTTGAAGCACCCCCAACACTCATCACACGAAAACAAACACCCATCAAAACCTATGTTGGTGGCACAACGGGCAATAAGTCACCTAGCTAGCGAGTCAACTCACTAGTCCAATGTCATGAGTTCAATACTTGGGGTCTGCATATATGGCTACCCCGTTCTACCCGGCCAAAAAAATTGCCGTGGCGAGTGATCAGTTACTCCGTTCACTATTTCCTCACTATTTTTGTATTCTATTGAAAAAAGAAAATTGTGCAAATTTGATATGCTCATCCGCTAATTATCGATGCAAAGGTGTGCCCCCTGGCGGTTAAACGTATAATTTCCCATCTAAAACCGAGGGATGGCAAAATTGACCCAACTCATACAATCCCAACTCAAACAGTACAAGAAATACTTAACCTAATTTGGTATGAAAACAAGGTGTCCAGCACATGCCTTTTTCAATTCATACAACCTCAACCATATGTTTAAAGGTGGACTCCATCTTTCAAACCTCAACTATATCTTTAATCGTGGATTGTTGAAATTTAAAATTAAAAACAAACATGTATATTTTTTTAATGGTATTTTATTCACAAAATATTTTATTTTTAAATATAAATCTTAACAATTCTATCATAAAATTAGATGATTGAGATGTATTTGGATTTGCTAACACTTATTTCATAATAAAAGATTCATATGTGCATACCCTTCTACTATACACACAATTTTTTAATTGTTTTTCTCAAAATATCCTTGATTATTTTTAGTAATTATGAAAATACCCTTTACTAGAATAGAGGACCTCCTCTCTTTCCTTGCATGAACAAACTTTCAGCTCTCGTTTTCATTAGTTCTTCCTTCCATTATTCCCTCTCTAACTTATTTCAGCTACCTATTACTCGATCTATAATTATTTTACACAAAAGAATGGATTTCAAAAGATAACAGAGGCGCGCAAAGGTTTCCTCGGCGAGATCGATCCATAAAAAAAAACTGAAGAATCGAAACAAATAAAAAAGAGGAAAAAGAAGATAAAAAGATCAGTTTGAAAACACGTGCATGATCCACCTTAAGAGCAAGGACATGAAGAAAATCGTTTATTAGGTCAGGATGCTCCTGCAAGTAGAAGTGCACCGCCTTGTAGTAAAGCTCCACATTAGCCACTTTGACAGCCACATCTTTGAATTGCATGTGATCCCATGCTTCCGGTGAATGATTCATAATTGTTGTGGCAGCATTGTCAAACTCATCGTATTGAATATATAAGTACGTGAGTTCCTTCCAGTGCTGTTGTTCATCACATACACGGATGAGCTTTGGAATGTTAAGCCTGGTAGAAAACAGCTTAATGTGTTCCATAAGTTTATCTTGGCGGT
Organism: Brasenia schreberi; assembly: GCA_036023115.1. Lineage (NCBI taxonomy): Eukaryota > Viridiplantae > Streptophyta > Magnoliopsida > Nymphaeales > Cabombaceae > Brasenia > Brasenia schreberi. Next base: position 1,173,746 of record JAYKKT010000070.1, on the reverse strand, counting down.
ATCTGGCATACAAGATGCCCAATTCAGTAAAAATGCCCATATGCGCCCGCTCCAGACCAAGGCCACTCTCCATAAGGCTGATGAGCTCATCGAAGCACCCTCTATTCTGATAGTAATCACTAACTTCTTCCAAGTCATCCACCTGAGTTTGTTCATGGATACAACAATCAGGAAACATCAGTATTAGCACAAGTTATAAGATGTACCAAAGCAGCAAGAAGATATAAAGCCTGCAATAGGACGCAAGATCACCTGTACGATAATGTTGAGACCACATATTTGAGCTAAGCGGAACTCCTCTGCATCAACACAAGCAAAGCAAACTTCCTTCCAAGTCTTCGAACTGTTAGCTTTACGGGCTGCATCAACAGCACCTTGGAACTGTTTCAATTTCACAAGGGTACTGGCAAGTTTTGCCCAGTTTGATATATATGAGAATATGATCTTAGCAGCTTCATACAGTGCCTCCTCGTACAATCGATCACCCACAGTTTGAAGATTAGCAACATTTGGTGAAAGAATAAATTCCTCAATTTCTCCTAGCCTGTCAATCTTTGCATAAGCGTATATGAGCTCACCATCCACCTTGGGCTCTTTGGTCTTCTGTCTAACCATGATGAGGTACTTAACCAAGTCATGATATGCATTCACTCCTTCCGCTGCCCTAATCACATCCAAGAACTCAGTAGCATCATCAGCACGAATAAACGACTCAATGGCATCACTGACAAGCCCTTCCCTGAGTTGAGCCTTAGCCACTTGGCTCCAAACAGCATCTTCTTCAACACGGAAAGCAAACTCAACTGCACGATCTATGCTTCGGATGTTATCCAAAAGCACATTCACTGCCTGGACGTTTAGGCTGAACTTCTTAAATATTGCAAAGGCTTCTTCATACAATTCTGCTTCAACAGCAATTTCACCAACAGCAGGGCCATCAAAATTATCTAACCTGTTAACATAATCCATTACTCGAGACTTGTCAGCCCTGATAGCTGTGAGGATCAGTAAGTTTTGCAGATTGGAGTTTCCACTAAATGCAGAATTCTGAAGAACAATAAATGCTTTTACTGCTGCAGATACTTGCTCTGGACTCTTGCTCTCGGGTAGAGCTGTTGATACCACTTGATCAATAAGCTGGCGCCTGTACTCATTCTCAGGGGTGAGAACCTTGTCCCATAGTTCTGGTTCCATCCTCTCCACAACATACCTAGGTTACGGTACAAAAGTCAGACAAAATGTAACAAGTCCAAAATGAGATAGTAAAACCAACAAGTTTGCAATCACATACCTAGCCTGCAGCTTGAAAAGTGAATTTTTGTTTGTGACATTGATAAGCTCATCATCACATTGACCACGCCTATAAGCAACAACAGCAAGAGTAGGATCCCTCTTCTCACAGTATTTACCAACAACTCGGGAATCATAATAAGGATTAGTAGTGAGGAAGTGCTCTGGATTGTTGTTGCTATCGATGATGATTTTTCCAAGAGCATTATGCACATGAACATCCTGGCTTCCTTCATTCACTAGATGCTCTAGGAACTGTGAAAGCAAACGGAGGCGATTCCTACATATGGAAAATAAAAAACCAGTGAAACACTAGATGATTTAAGAAGTAAGAACTGTGTAAGCAAACACACAAAAAAAGGGAATGACTTCAACAAGGAAAGAGGAGAATACAGTGCAAATCCAATGATACTAGCATCACATTACAAATATATGCACTATAGTATATATATTTATAGAGAGAGAGAGAGAGAGAGAGAGAGAGAGAGAGAGAGAGAGAGAGAGAGAGAGAGAGAGAGATCTTTTCTCACACTCATCTACAAGTGGCTCAACAGGCCGAAGGGAGCGAACAGAAAGAATAAGGCCTTTGATGAAATCTTCAGGACATTCATCATCTAAAAGCTGGCCTACAACCAAAGGAGCTTTGCCAGGATTCACCTGCAGATGTTAACCAGAAAGAAATGAGAATGTCTCACAGATACCAAGATACTTTATCAACAAATTTCAAGCACTGCCATTGGCTCAACCAGCCAAAGAATAGTTGGAAGGTCATTTGCCATCAGATGATTTTATGAGTAAAAACTATGAGGGGACCCATATTTTCCAAAACCTCCAAATAACCTCTTTAAAGAAAAAAGCTGGTTTTCTCAAATATGTTTAGGTGTCACCCGAACACCTCCCAACTCATTTTTGGCCAATTGACCTATTTTTCACCCATTAGCAAGGTTATTGGTCTCATCCAAGTGGGATCTGAAGGGAAGCATAAGTTCATCAGCTTAATGCATCGACTGTGTGTTTGTGACCAGACCAAACAATATTATACAAAATATTGCATATAAATGATTATAAGCATCCCCAAAGCTAAATTATGTCAGAACTTAAACACCCAAAAGAGAAATAAAATATGCTACTAGTCAATGAAGTTGATGGAAGTTGATCCCCCTCCAAAAGGAGAAAATAAGTTGAATGAAGCTCATAATACAAGCTGAACAAGTTACTATACTCAAACATTTTCCCAATGAGCATGAAAGAAGCAAGGAGCAAAATCAACAGAATAACAAGAACATTGGCAAAGTCAACTAGATGCTTACTTTCTGGACATAACCTTCAATATATCGCAACATATTGTTCATGTATAGGTAGTGGGTAAAATCAGGTACAAAACCAAATCGATCACAGACAAAAGGAAGAAGAAGAAGATATGTTCGGCTCTAGGAAGAAGAACAACAGAGATCCTCTAGTAGCAACACGGAAGATAGTTGTTGTTCTACTTTTCTATACGTATATATTGTATTTATACTTGCTTTTACTCTTCCCATGTTTTCTGTTCTAGGATTTCTATTAAAGTCATTTCGTGCTTATTTGTGTACCTTTCATAAAAAGAAAAATAGTTTCTTTTTTATATTTATCTTTTGTAAAACAAATAACTCAGGAAATCCGGAAATAGGGCCCTTTTTCTCCATTTAATGGTTGTTGTTATTGGGTCCGAAAGTGGTCACAAACAACTTACAAGTAGTTCACTCTTATTCTCTTTCAAAGGGGTCAAGAGCAAGCATTTCCATTTTCCCAAGATAGAAGGTGGGCAAGTAAAGCTTTTTGTAGGATCCCTTAGAAAAATGTCAGGACTCCTATCTTGAGAAGTTCCATCCCAAAATTTATATGGTAAGCAATTAAGAGAAATCATCATCTGTCGAACTCCAAGGGGATGTATCCCTGTTGTACGTCACCACCAGATAGGACGAGATCTCAGTTCACAAATGGAATTTCTAGGCGAGGAGGTCCATAGAAAAGATATCCTTCACTTTTCACATGTGATGCAGAGGTAGCATTCAAGTAAGACCTAGAATCCGGTTTCTCCACCTTGACAAGCTCCAAACTGGATAGTTCCCATCTTTTCCCAAAGTGCGACTGACATTTGACTGATTATTAGTGTGGGATAAATTTCCTGTGCCACTAGCAGAAACAGATTCTTCGTATATTGTTATAATACCATTGTGAAATTCTCCAAAACCATCTCAAGGTCACCACCAAACTATCATTATACATGACCTCATTATCACTTGAATCACAAAGAATTTATGAAAAACAAAAAAGTATTTTGTATGTACGAGTTCCCAAGTCCATCATCTTTGCTTTGGCAGATTGTCTACAACTCAGTTGCCTTCACGTAAGACAAACTGAGGGTCTTCATTGAAGCCTAAAGGTGTTTGTTGGGGTCCATTGTATTTCGTTATTTGATATTAGTGGCAGTAAATAAACCTAAATGTTAGTGTTTATTACGCCTTGAAGAAAAGTACTATCCTAACCTTATTTTTAGAGTGTGAAATTTGATGTCTCGGGTGTTAACTAGTCAAGGATCATACTATATACAAGAGCTCATCCAACAATCTTTAGGTTTATTTGTTAAGATGGTTAGTTTTCTTCAAGAGATGACATTCGACTTGATCAAGTTGGATATAGTTGATGGCCATAATTTCTTACGACAGCAAAAGAATATGCACTTCCTTCTTATCACATTAATAGTTGTGTATGTTCTCATTGTGTCAAGATCAGAGGAGAATGGGACCCTTCAAGAAAGTACACAAATGCTAAAAGGTAGGACAATGATGATTGTATTTGCATGGATCACATCCTCAACGGTATCTCAAATACTTTATTTGACACCTATAAATTTTGGTATACACAAAGGATTTATAGACAAACTTGAAGCGAGGTACATGATGGAGAATACTAAAAGTAAGATTTTATTGTTATTTGTTTCAATAATTATAAGATGATAGATGGTAGATTTATTATAGAGCAATTGCATGAGCTTGAATGGATCTTAAATCATTTAAAACAATATAAAATGAGTTTGGATGAAACTACCATTATCTCATCTATCATGGACAAACTTATTGCTTTCAGAAGATTTTAAAATAACTTTAAAATATAAAAAGGAACACATTTCTCTTAAACAATTGGCTAATCATCTTAACCTTGAAGAAGAATACCAAAAGCAAAATGATTCTAAAGACTAATCTACTCAATAGAAAGTTCATGTTAGACATTAAACTGTCTATAGAACCTTAAAAGAAAAGAAATCGAGATTTCAAAAAAAGCTCATGAAAACAATGGTTGGAATAGCAAGACTAAGAAAAAAAGGATGATGCTACCATTATGTAAAACCCAATCATTATAAGAGTAAATACTAATACTTGAAAATTTTGAATAAACACAAGAGTCCGAATTCTTCTAAGGACAATCATGTCATTATATAAAAAATAAATATAGTAGAACACATTGGATCTTCATAGGTAGATTCAGGTGCTATTTGTTGTATATGCAAAAACCAAAGTCTCTTTAAAACTTTTGTAAAAGAAGATTGGCTAATTTTGTACATCAGCAATGTTTCTACGGTTATGCTCAAGTTTAATCTCAATAATAAGGATGTTTCTGCTTATATTATTGACTTATCAAACTGATGGCATTTTCATTTGCGGCATACAAATTTTAGAAAATTGTATGAAATCACTAAATTAGATTTGATTTAAAAAATTGTCAAGTCAATGCATTCATGTTCTACTTGCATGAACACCAAAATCACTAGACTCCCATTTCCAATAATCGAAAGAAATTCTAAAATTTTAGATTTAATTCATTCAAATATTTGTGATTTGCATGGTTGACTAATACAACAACAACAACTAAGCCTTTTCCGATACTAGACAGGGTCGACTACATGGATTCTTTGTTTCCACATAGCCCTATCATGTGCCATGTTAGTAGTTAACTCACAATAAGCTAGATCCTTCTTTATTGTTTCTTTCCAATACTTTTGTGGTCGTTCTCTATCTCTTTTAATACTTTTAAAATCTAGTTTTTCATACCTTCTTATAGGTTCTTCTTTTGATCTTCTTTCTATATGTTCAAACCATCTTAAATGATATTCTCTCATTTTATCCTCTATTGGTGCCACATAATTTATTTCTAATAACCTCATTATGTATATGGTCTTTTCTTGTATGACCACTTATCCATCTCAACATCTTCGTTTATGTCACAAACATCTTTTGTACATGTTGATGATTAACTGCCCAACACTCGGAACCATGGAACATGGCAAGTCTAATTGTTGCTCTATTATATTTATCTTTTAACTTTAATGGTATCTTCTTATCACAAAGAATACTTGATGCTCCTCTCCATTTTAACCAACCAGCATTAATTATATGTGTAACATCTCCATCAATTCTTCCATCACTTTGAAAACTTGACCCTAGGTATTTAAAACTTTCCTTTTGGGGGATGCAATGTGTGCCAATTTTAATTTCTATGTCCTTTGAAGTAACCAAATGATCAAACTTACATTCCATATATTCTGTCTTTGTTCTACTAAGTCGGAAGCCTTTACTTTCTAATGTTTCTCTCCATAGTTCCAATTTTCTATTAACTTTTTCCTTAGACTATTCCGCTAACACAATGTCATCTGCAAATAACATACACCAAGGTACTTCATCTTGAATATGTTTTGTTAACTCATCAATCATCATTATAAATAAGTATGGACTTAAAGTTGATCCTTGATGTAACCCAATATTAACTTCAAAGAAGTTTGTCATTCCTTCATGAGTCCTCACACATGTTTTTGCACCATCGTACATGTCTCTTATAAGGTTTATGTATGTTAATGTGATACCTCTTTTTTCCAAGGTTCTCTAAAGAACCTCACTCGGTACCCTATCATAAGCTTTTTCTAGATCAATAAATACCATGTGAAGATCTTTCTCTTTTGCTCTAAAATGTTCCATAAGACGTCTCAAAAGGTGAATCGCTTCAACAGTATATTTGCCTGGCATGAATCCAAATTGGTTCTCTATCGTATTCGATACTTGTCTTAACCTACGTTTGATAATTCTTTCCCATAATTTCATAGTATGACTCATTAACTTGATACCCCGATAATTCGCACAATTCTAAATATCTCCCTTTTCTTATATATGGGTATAAGTGTACTCGCTCTCCATTCCTTGGGTATCTTTTTATTTCTCTATATTTCATTAAATAGTCTTGTGAGCCAAGTGATTCTTGTTTCTCCTAGAATTTTTCAAACTTCTATAGGAATATTGTCTGGTCCTACTGATTTATCACCCTTCATATGTTTAAGAGCCTCTTTAACTTCATTCTTTTGAATACATCGGTAGAAATTATGGTTTATAAACTTTTCTGATTTGGCTAACTCTCCTAAGCTAATACTAACATTTTTATTTTCATTAAAAAACTTATAAAAATAGTTTTCCATCTATTTCTTATATCATCATTTGCCACTAGAATTTTTTCATCCTCGTGTTTGATGCATCTAACATAATTAAGATCTTTAGTTTTCTTATCTCTAGCCCTACCTATCCTAAAATGCATCTTTCACCCACTTTTGAGTTGAGTTTTTTATATAAATCCTCCTAAAATTTAGTTTTTGCTTCACTAACGGCCTTTTTCGCTTCTTTCTTTGCTTTCTTATAAGCCTCTAAAGTTTCACTAGTTTTCTTAGCATAATGTAATTTATAACATGTCCTCTTTACCTTGATTTTATTTTGCACTACTTCACTCCACCACCAAGCTTCTTTTTGTGCCGGTACACCTCCCTTAGATTCACCTAACACCTCTTTCGCCACTTTCCTAATATGTATAGCCATATTGTTCCACATATCACAAGGTGTACCAACATAATTCCAAGAATCTCCTTGAAGGACTTTTTGTTTAAATATATCTTCTTTCTCGCTTTTGAGGTTTCGCCATTTAGTCTGAATAGCTCGATGCACTCTTTTCTTCTTTGTCTTTGTAAATTCATAACTAAAAGTCGATGTTGGGTGGTTAAGCTTTCTCTTGGAATTACCTTGCAATCTTTACAATACATTCTATCTTTTTTCTACAAATAAAGTAATCAATTTGTGTTTGTGATAAGCCACTCTTATAAGTAATTAAATGTTCATCTCATTTTTTAAAGATGGTATTGACTATAAAGAGATCAAATGTCATAACAAAATTTAAAATCTCCCTACCTTCCTCATTTATGTCCCCAAAGCCAAAGTTTCCATGAATACCTTTATATCCTAATGCCTCTTTACCGACATGTCCATTTAAGTCTCCTCCTAAACAAATCATCTCCCTTTATGGAATTCTTTGAATCACCTTATCTAACTCTTCCCAAAAAACCGTTTTTATACTATCTTCTAGTCTTACTTGGGGTGCGTAAGCACAAACTATATTCAAAACCCCTGCTCCTAACACTAATTTCAACATCATGATTCAACCACCATATCATTGTATGTCTACTACACTATCCTTTAAATCTTTATTTATGATAATACCAACTCCGTTTCGAGCATTTTCCTTACCTGAGTACCATAATTTAAAACCTGTATCCTCAATCTTCTTTGCTTTTTCTCCAACCCACTTTGTCTCTGTAAACATAGAATATGAATCTTTCTTCGAATCATAGTATCTACCACCTCCATTAGCTTACTGGACAATGTTCTGATATTCCAAGTGGAACTTAAACATGAATCTTTGATTAAATGTTTAAGAACCAATAGGGGAGAAGAAAACTATAATCCTAGCTATTTTAAATATACAAGAATCCTATAATTCGAATGAATGAAACCTATCTTTTGCTAGGAAAATGTTCAAATCATGAGATATATTTATCAAAATTATTAGATTTTTAAAGTGATGATTTTATCATATATATTTTTAAGATGGTGTGGCATTATTAAGTGATTTTTAAAATACAAAAATATATTGGTGAAGGTTATGGGTGCAACCATAGTCACTTACTTAAGTCATAATTGTGCTTAGCAGTAGTACATGTAATGGTTGTAACCGATTAGCATTTTTAAGTCATGTTTGTGACATTAACAGCTACATACTTAACTAATAATTATGCTCATTAGTAGCATATGTAGTGACTGTAACTCTTGAGTATTTTCTAGTCATGTTTTGGTATTAAAACCTACTTATTGGAGTGATAATTATGTTGATTAGTAATAGATGAAGTCGCTGTAATTTTTAGCATTTATCATATCTATATTATGACATTTAAGGTTATCGGTAGTTATACTTATTAGTAGCATATCATGAGTTACATCTTCACCATATCTATATATATAGTGATATTGTAGACAAGATTCATCTAACTTTTTTTATTATGTGAGTCCTTTCCTACTTAATTTTTTAAGAGAGCTTTTAAGTCTAATTGTAGTGCTAATTAAGTTTGCATTATCATGATTTTTGCTTTGCCGGATACGGATTGCCTATGACTAAGTTATGTTGGTATAAGACGAACCAAGATTCTTCGTTGTATCCTAAACATGTTTGCCGAGGTTCATTGCATTTTATTATTTGATACCGGTGGTGGTAAATAAACCTAAAGGTAGTGTTTATCACGCTTCGAAGAAAATCACTATCTTAATCTTATTTTCAAGATGTTGAATTTGATCTATTGGGTGTCAACTACTCAAGAATCATGCTATATAAGAGCTCGACTCAAATAGAGTGATGCATTTTCACTACATCCGTGAGAATATGCCAAACTCATTCATGTAGGTACCTTTTATGCACACCATCCAATCATCTTGATGCGTAACTGAATCAACCGAAATCTCAACATCCAAGAAAGCATTTCCACGAAACCCTTCATGGTTCAAGTTGTATGCCTCATCACTAAAATCTCCACAACTCATCTCTAAATTCCTTGTGTTGATCATACAACTACCAACGGATCCACGGAAAGACTTATCAGCTATAGTGCATGCATGTGTTCCATGTGAAATTTCGTGGGGCCGCCTCGGGCTGCTTATACAAAATAGCTTCTTGAACTTCCTTTTGTCCTTCTTTATATTGCTTTCTTTTTTCCTTTGATTCTGCATTTTTAAATTTTTGTGAACCGGACAAACATCCTTCTGCAGATGTTGATGCCTGACTGTAATCTGATGACTGCAAAATCATCGGTGGTTGGTGATATAAATCGATGAAGTGCACTTGTATGCAGACTCTGTGATGGGCAAACCTTGGGGCTGATTGAGTAAGCCTGATGCTATATACGAATGAAGCTTCTTTTTCAAAGAACTATTCCAGTGATTCTTTATTGCATTATCCGTCTTGAAATCAAGAAAGCAACGCAATCATTTAACTGTTCCTTCATAAAGAATATGTGATTTAAGTTAAAGAAAAGAACCAATGTTGTAAGAAACATAGAAAACTAAAGGTTGTTGCATAAATATATCTGCTTAAGCTTACAACGAACAACCATAATTGACTGTATATGGGAGCAAGACTAGTTTAAAAGATATAAGTTTTCTCCTTCAGTCATTTTGTGGAATAGATGTCATCTCCAGAAGTTTAACCACTGCCTCAACTCAGACAAGATGGAACGTGATGATTCCAACCGGAGAACCTTTTTCAACACAAGTTTTGGGGACGCTCCGCATGAAGTCAACATTCACTGTAATGAAATGGACCTCCCTAAAGAATGTACGACTGATGAGATCACTTGTATCACAAATGAGTACAGTATGAATAGAAATCTTGCGAACTAATGAAGCTCTGTTTTCTCTCTCTCTCTCTCTCTCTCTCTCTCTCTCTTGAAGCTGGGTGTCGTTTCTTTCTCTCTTAACTTTACTCTGGGCGCCAAATCTTACCAGATTGCTTTTTCTTTTTTAATTTGAAAGTTAAAGATAAGATTAACTTTTCAAACTTATCAAACAAAACAACCTATCCTATTATTTTTAAAAAATACATAAATACATACCACATTTGAATTTGGGCGCGCAGTCTCGCTCGCTCTCTTTTCCATCGCTCCTAAAGAGAGTCACCGTCTCCCTCTCGCTGTTTCTCTCTCTTCCTCTCACCGTCTCTCTCTTTCTCCCTCCCCGTCTTCCTCTCTCGCTCTCTTTCTTTCCCCTAAAGCTGTGCGACGTGCCTTCACCAGAGTTAGTCGGCCACCGTCAGAGTCATTTGGGCACCGAGTTACTAACAGATTGAAGATCCGCTACCGGAAAAAGAGGTATAGCGACCGAGGAACCCTCAAACGATGAGATCTTTGGCCAGCGCACGTAGACGAAGGCTCTCTGTCCGTGAGCCATTGAACAGAGAGCCCATGACGCCGCCGTACCCATGGGCCAAAGATCACCGAGCCACCATCCACCGGCTAACAGATCTTTTAGAGAAAGGCATCACGAAGATCTCCGGTCAGGTTAATTGCAAGAACTGTGAGAACGTTTACACGATGGAGGTCGATCTTGAGAAGGTGGAGGAAGTTGGTGACTTTTACTTGGAGAACGAAGCTATCTTACACAACCGCGCACCAAAGGAGTGGTTGGAGCCGAAGATGATGGACTGCCACAACTGCAACGGGAAGGAGTGCGTTCGGGCGGTGGTAGACGACAAGAAAAAGCGGATCAACTGGCTGTTCTTGTTGATCACGCAGTCGGTCGGCTACTGCAACCTTGGGCAACTCAAATACTTTTGCAAGCACACCGGCATCCACCGCACTGGTGCCAAGAACCGACTTCTCTACCTTACGTATCTTGGATTGCTGTGGCAGTTGGATCCAGAGACATTTTTCTGATCCACGAACAATTGATTGTCGCTAAATTCCTTAATTATTTCTTAATTTCTTTGAAACTTTTAGTGATGGGTCGTTGTTTGACCATCTTTTTCTTATTCACCATTGTTATACTTCTTTCATCACTATTGTCACTATTCTAATAAAAACTTGTATTCTACCAAATAGTATTTTCCTTTTTTTTTGTGATTCTCATTAAAAGTTTTAAAAATTCAAAACAAAAAAAAGAGTTGAACCGATAAGTAAATTCTAACACTTATAATTGGAGCAAGGTTAACGTTCATCTCTTGTTAGGTAGCTGACTGCCAGCTCAAAACTTGGATTCTGTACGAGGACAAAATTAGTACTAGGAAGGGTGACCCTAAGAAGTTCTCCTGTTTCTCCTCTAGCCAATGTCATGTAATGTCTTAAAAGTAGAAAGGAATGTCAAGGGAATAGTTGCAAATACATACTATGGTCCTATATGTTTTTGTTACCTTAGCAACAGCACCACAGCTAAGCCTTTTCCCCGTACTAGATGAAGTTTGCTACATGATTTTTTTTGTTTCCATGAATCTCGATCATGTGACTCAACATAAGCTAGATAATTCTTTATTGTTTCCTTTTAATATTTTTGTGGTCTTTCTCCTCTTCTTCTAACATTCTGATAATCTAGTTTCTCGTACCTTTTTACCGAAACTTTCTTTGGTCATCTTTATCCCTCCAAACTAATCTCAAACAATTTTTCTCATTTTGTCTCTATTAGTATCACTCCCAATTTGCTTCTAGTAACCTCATCACCCGTAAGAAACATTTAAAAACTGCATAAATATATTTGCTTCAGCTTACAACAAACAAAGTCGGGGAACAAAGACAGCCTATGAGAAACCATAACTTTTCTTTTTTCACAAAAAAATTAATAAGATACCCAGAATTGATTGGATATAGCAGTAAGACTAGTTTAAAAGATATAAGTTTCTCCTTGAGACATTTTGTGGAATCGATGTCATCTCCACATGTTTAACCATTGTCTCAACTCAGACAAGGGGGAACGTGATGGTTCCAACGAGAGAACCTTTTTCGACAGATCATTTTATTTGGGATGCTCAACTTGAACTCAACATTCACTCTCATGAAATGGACCTCCCGAAAGAATTTATAATGACTAATGAGATCACTTGTATCACAAATGAGTACATAATAGAAATCCTGCAAACTAAAAATAGAATATTGCATGTAAATGAGTACCGTAAGAATAGAAATCTTGCGAACTAATGTAGCTCTGTTTTACTGAGGTAAGTAAGTAACATAAGCTCTCTCTCTCTCATTTGAAGTTGGGTGTCGTCTCTTTTTTTCTCTCGTAGCTTTACTCTGGGCGCCAAATCTTACGAGAGTGCTTTTGCTTCTTCTTTTTTAATTCAAAAGTTAAACATAAAATTAACTTTTCAAACTTATCAAAACAACCTACCCTATTATTTAAAAAATACATATAAAAAAACATACAACATTTGAAGTTAATCACGCGGTCCCTGGGCTACTGCAACCTTGATCAACTCAAATACACGACAATAGATCATGGCTAAATGCCTTAATTATCTTTTCTTAATTTCTTTGAAACTTTTAGAGATGGGTCGTCTTCTTTTGGTTGACGATCTTTTTCTTATTCACCATTGTTGTTTTTTTGTTCTTCTTTCATTCGTATTTACGCTTTAATTAGATCTTGTTATAAATGTACATAGTATCACTATTGTCAATAAACCTCTCGTGAAAGACTGTTCTCATGAAAGACTGAACCTAGTTTTCTTTCTTTTTCTTTTAGGAATAATAGATGAATAGTTCTTGGTCACACCTTGACTGACACCAACATCCTATTCATTGGTACATCTGGTCTCCAAATATGAAGTAGAAACAGTGGTCTGGTGCCATGCCTTGCCTACTGTATCATAGCATTCTTGTTTCTTCCCACTTCAATGTTACTGGTGGCTTCATTGTGAGTGGTTCCCACAAGTCAACATCGAATTGTTAGAGGGTCAATGATCAATCAAAGTATATATATCTTAGCTTATGACAAGTTTTTTATTGTCTTTCATATTTCTTGAAACAACAGATATATCATCCTGGTTTATAAAAGTTCTCTCGCAAATTAATGCCGTCTTCTTATGAGCTAGTCCTGGAAATGTATGTACATATAGAGCCCTCCCTTTCACTATTAATTTCATAAGTACCATATTCATTTTGAAGGTGATTAGGTCGTATCCGAAGGTCCAACATGCATATGGATTCAACAACGGTTGTTTGTCCAGCTTTGCCATGAGCCTGTGACGGCCCAGGGCAATTGCCTCCATTGCAGAAAGGAAGAGATCTCTCCTGCCAACTCCCGTCTAGGAGATAGGATTATTGATAATCACAGAGAAATAAGCAACGTACAATCATACATAAAAAAAAAACAAGAAAATAATCAAGAAAAATGTGAAGGGAAAATGGTGGAGATCGGGAAAGGGGGCAGGCCATTCAATAGAGGCCGCCCCCTTCCTTCTCTCTCTATTACTCAAACTCTTAACATATTATAAACTCTACCAATCCTTGGACGGGTAAACATAAAAAGACCAAAATACTCTTAATAATAAAGAACAAAAATAATAATACCTAAAACATCAAAAATACTAAAATAGCACTAAAACAACATATTCTCAACGTGGATGTCATTGACTAAACATGTCGAAATATGATGTTTTTTTCTGGCTTAGTGATGCCCTATGGTTATCAAGATCTACATTGTCCATTTAAACTTTTAGGATTTCTTTGTCTGTAGCATATGCCATATAGTAATGGCTATTGTTGTTTAGATGACAATAAGTATTCATTTTTAGTTATCACTTTAGTCCTCCCTCTCTCCACAAACACACATATACATATATGTAAAATATGATTGTAATGAAGTCGATGATTGAATGTAGCACCATAAATCGTGCCTTAAAATAAGCTATGCATGCAATAAATGCACTAATAATAACGGAAATCAATATTATTCAATAGCCACAAAAGGCTATTGAATAGTATTGATTTTTATTTTCGTTTTTATTCATGTAAATAAGGGCTTAATGGTGGCCCTGATTTACATGAATAAAAAATAAAATAAAATTACATAAAATAGGAAAAAATACATTTCTTTTAACACCCTTTACTTTTCTTATTCTTCATTGTACATGATGAAATTCTGATAATGTTTTCCAGATAGGAGTGATGGTTATGGTCCACGGAGATGACAAGGGCTTGGTCTTGCCACCTAAAGTTGCGTCCTTACAGGTTATTGTTATTCCTGTCCCTTACAAGGATGCAGATACACAGGGGATCTTTGATGCTTGCGTGGAAACAGTGAAAACTCTAAGAGCTGCTGGTTTTCTTGTTGAGGAGGATTTAAGGGAGAACTATTCACCTGGCTGGAAGTACTCTCACTGGGAAATGAAAGGTGTTCCTGTAAGGAATGAAATTGGACCCAGGGATTTAACTAACAATCAGGTACTTTGATGTTGAGAGTTGAAGTTTATGCAATTGTGAACTTATTCTGATTCAAATTATGAGCTATTTTGGAGGTTGTGATAAGATTGTCCTGTTCATTGTCAGGTAGTTCAACGGTGGTAGCTTGAGATGTCATGTGTTCTCGCTCATTATCTTAGTGCTACCATAACTTGGCTTGTATATATGGATGTATTTATGTTTGTCTGTATATAGATTTACAATGGGTTTCACTATCAAATCCTTCATATGGCATGCATGTCCCTTTTTCTTTAGATAAGTTTCTCTGTGCAGCTGCGTGGCATAACCACATAAATAGAATACGCATAATGGTTTCTCCATTCCTTTTATCTTGCTTATCTAGTGCTTATTCTCATATTTTTGGCATATCTGTACGTATAAATGTTGTGTGCTTCCTAGATCAAGGGCTCTCTTTCCTTTTGTGTACAATGTCCACTAGCATGGTATCTCTCTCTCTCTCTCTCTCTCTCTCTCTCTCTCTCTCTCTCTCTCTCTCTCTCTCTCTCTCTCTCTCTCTCTCTCTCTCTCTCTCTCTCTCTCTCTCTCTCTCTCTCTCCCCATGGGATGCATAAAGAACAAGTGTTCACAAGAAGCGGAGGTTAGGTTTTCACCATTTGTTTATGATGGACGGTACTTACCTTTCTTGTGAAGGTTGCCAGAGGTTTTAGGTGCTCTGCGTGAGCGCAACGGTGATGGTGATGACTCGAGGTTTCCTCACAAGGGCTTGCTCAGACGATTGTATGTATTCTGGTATTTTTCCATGCCTGAAATATGTATATGGCTGCCTTTTTATAGGTAGTCGCTCCCCTAATCGTCTGGCTTAATCCACCTGTGGCTTCTCTCGTCTAGGAGCTGTAACATATGGCCGTTACAGGATTTTTCGGTAACGGCTGTCCATTACTCTATCCAGCCTTTTCTCAGGTAACGGTTGGATGCCGAGAATGGCCATATTCATTGTAACATCTCCCACTTGGCCATTTCGAGCCAAATGTATCGACATACTTTTCCTCCCACTTTTCAGGAGGGTTTTCTAGTTATGTCGATTACTCATTACTATTGTAATCAGAACCTATTATGTGGTTATTTTCCTACACAACAAGTCATCCGTTGTATGGTTATTTACCTATACAACAACTCAAACATATCTCAAACTCATGTTTCCAACATGTTTTGAGAAGAGTTCTTCCGTTATGCCTTTGGTTAAGGGGTCTGCCAACATGTCTTCCGTTGGCATGTATGAGATGGATATTTCCTTTCTCATAACCATATCATGAACATAGTGGTATTTTACCATTATATGCTTGCTTTTTTAGCAATCCGCTCCACTCTTAATAAGAGTAATTGCTGCATTGTTATCACAATAAATAATCACCGGCTCATCTGTTATTTCCAACTTCAAGTCACATATGAAGCGGCTTAACTAGACAACACTTATTTTAGTCATACAGCAAGCAATATACTCAGCTTCCTGTGTATGTAATGCTACACAACCCTGTTTCTTACATGCCCAAGAAACAACACCACCTCTAAATAAGAATATTTGTCCTGAGGCTGATTTGCTATCATCTTTGATCCCAGCAAAGTCAGCATCTGAGTATCTTACCACTTCCAGTTCATTTGTTTGAAAATATAGTTTCAAGTCCTTTGTTCTTTTCAGATATCTTAGAATCCTTTTTACAGCTATCCAATACTGCCAACCAGGATTACTTTGATATCTACTGACAAGACCAACAGCAAAGCTGATATCAGGCCTTGTACACAACATAGCATACATTAAGCTCCCAACAGCTTGAGCATAAGAAACATTAGGCTTATCGTCTCCTTCACCGGGACAATCAGCCTTACTTAGTTTCACCCCTTTTGCAACAGGTGTATCTGCAGATTTGCATTCACCCATTTTAAACTTCTTGAGAATATATAGTCTATATATCTCTCTTGACTCTGGCATAAGAGTCTAGATCCTCTATCTCGAGAGATCTTTATACCCAGGATATAGGATGCTTCTCCCATATCCTTCATTTCAAACTTGGAGTTCAACCATGACTTGGTTTTGACAATCATTTCATTGTTATTTCCAGTCAACAATATGTCATCGACATATAATGATAAGATGACAAAGTGGCTCCCACTGTTCCAAACATAAACACAGTGATCAAGTTTGTTAGCCACAAACCCAAGTTTTATAATGGCATTTTGAAAAGTCAAATACCATTAGCGAGGTGACTGTTTTAGGTCATATAGGGATTTTTTCAACCTATACACTTTATCTTCTTGGCCTTCAATCACAAATCCTTTGGGCTGCTGCATGTATATGATTTCTTCTAAATCACCATTTAGAAAGGTTGTCTTTACATCTAACTGATGTAAATTCAAATCATAGTATGTAGATATTGCCAGGATTATCCGTATGGATGCAAATTTCGCAATTGAAGAATATGTCTCTAACATAGTCTATCCCCTCCTTTTGTGAAAAACCCTTTATAACCAACCTCGCTTTAAACTTATCGATTGTACCATCGACCTTATATTTCTTTTTATAGTTTTCTTCCTTTTGGCAAATCAGCCAATTCCTAGACTTGGTTTTTCTCAATGGATTCAATTTCCTCATCTATGGCTTTCTCCCAGTCTGTTGCTTCTGATGAATTCATTGTCTGCTGATAAGTCAAGTTATCAGTCAATTCATCTAAATCTACCGAATTACACACTTCTTCTGAAAGATAAGTGTAATAATCCTTTAAATAGGATAGAGTGGCTCTTGGCCTCTTATGTCCAATTAACGTATCGGTAGTTTCAGGAAGTTCTTCTATGGGCTCAAAAAAATGATTGGTCTAAATCTACCAAATCATCAACACACTCTTCATTATTTTCGAGGATGTCATTTTTAGAATCTTCTAAGAATTCAACATCTCTGCTTTGAATGAGTCCTTGGTCCTTATGATAAAATTGATATCCTTTTGAACCTTTTGGATATCCAATAAATATACACCTCAAGGACCTACTGTCTAGTTTATCTAGATAGATAAAGGATCTTGACATGTGCAATTGATCCCTACCTCCTAAGATGACATAGGTTGGGTTTTCTTCCAAACCACATCTCATATGGTGTAGTGAACACAACTTTACATGGTACTCTGTTGAGCACGTAAACAGTTGTACTTACCGCTTCTCCTCAAAAGACCCTTGGTAGAGAGGTATCAATAATCATAGACCTTGTCATATTTAGCAAGGTTCTATTGTATCTTTCAGCTACACCATTTTGTTGAGGTGTTCTAGGCATTGTATTTTGTTTAGTAATACCAAAGTCTTTACAATATTCTAAAAATTCTGCTCAGGTATACTCACCTCCTCTGTCTGACCTCAAGACTTTGATAGTATGCCCCAATTGATTTTCTACTTCTTGCTTATATTCTTTAAATGCTTTAAGTGCCTCTGATTTATGTGTTAAAAGATATATATACATATATCTAGAGTAATCATCGATAAAGGTTATAAAGTAACCCTTTCCTCGATGTATCTTTACTTTGAAAGGTCCACATAAATCTGTGTGAATAATCTCTAACAGGGTTGTTGCCCTTTTTGTTTCCTTGGGAAAGACTTTTCTTGTCATTTTTCCTTATATGCAAGCTTCACATTTGTTGAAAGTCTTTTCCTGAAATCCGGATAATAAGTCAAAGTTGGATAATTTCCTCAACTTTTCTAGACTTATATGCCCTAGGCATTTATGCCACATATTCACATCAACAGAAAAGACACTTTCAATAAAAAATAGAAAATTGATGACTTTCATTATCAGATAACTTGAACAATCCATGTTCTACATCAAATTCTCCAGAGAATAAGATTCTCCCATATTTTCCCATAGTCACCTTGTTAGGTACAAACCTAACTTCAAAACCTTTCTTTATTAAGGCAGGGGCCGAGACCAAATTGTGTCTTATAGATGGCACAATTAACACATCGGTCAATATAATTGGTTTGCCTTGTACAAATATCCTAAATGATCCAATACCCAAAACATCTGAGAAAGTATTGTTTCCCATGTACAAACGATGTTCTTTGGGTTGATATTCCTTTAGATCAATTGCCCCTTCCTTGGTTTTTGAGATGTGTCTTGTAGCTTTCGAGTCTATCCACCAACCTGTAACTGGTCGGTCCAAGTATAGGCATTCTGAAATTACGCAGATTATATCCTGCTTTTTCGTTTGTCCGCACTGTGGGTTGTTTCCTCCACATTTCTTGTTGGGGCAGTCCCTCTAGTAATGCCCCATCTTTCCACAGTTGAAGCACTTATTCCAGGAAGCGGTTTCCTGCGATTTCTTAAAAACTTGACCGCCTTTCTTGATATTCTTGTAAACTTTTTATTTGGTTTCTTTTTCTGGTTGGACTTGGAGCTAGACGCCAACTCATCCTGGACTACTAACAGTTTTTTCCTTTTATTTTTGAGAATGTGTTCTTGCTCAATTGCTAGATTTAGGAGCAATTCTGAAAGATTGATTTCAGACCCTAATCTTAAGGCAGTGGTGACCATATTCCATGATGGAGGTAGACTATTCAGTATAGTTGATATCTGCATTGGTTCGGGGATGACTGATTTTGCTACGCCTAAATCCCTAGCCATTACCAGCATGTGATTTACATGTTCTACTATATTTTCTCCTTCTTTCATTCTAAAGGAGTTGTATTTTTGTAGTAGCAACTGCACATGTAACTTTGCAGTTGTATCATACTTAGCTCTTAATGAGTCAAACAGCTCTTTTGTAGTCTCAAATTCTTCAAAGACCCTAATCAAGTCATCCTCCATATAAGTTAACATTACTGTTCTTGCTATGGTATCGTCTTTTAGAAATGTTTTATACATTTCTAACTGTTGTTGATTTGCGTTTGGTGATGGAGGATGCACTGTTTCCTTTAACACATACTCTACACCTTCTAGTATTAGAGCTAGCGTGATTCTTCTCTTCCATATCTGGAAGTTCAGACACGCATATCCTAGAATTGTATTAGAGCTAGCGTGATCCTTTTCTTTTAGTTTTTCTGTTTTTGCCAGTTCGGACACTCATATCCTAGAACTCATTTTTGTTTGGCAAAAATATTAATCAAACGGTCTTTCTCTTTCTAAAGGAAACAAGGAAAAACACAGAGCAAGAAACACGTTAACTTGATGCAGAGTTGAAAAACAAACAATTTTCCTAAGGGTTTTTCTGCATCCAAACCCCTAAACGAATACCAAAGGGTAAATCTATAATTTTTACCTATTTGTCCCTTTTTGTATTTTTGTAAAATCACAAGGACAAACTCATAAAATTACTATTTGGTATTCTTGTAAAATTCGAAATTGATCGGGGTTAAAATCATAATTTTAACTCTCGGGGCGAATCTGTAATTTTTTAAAAGGAACAGGGGTAAACATGTCTTTTGACTGAATGGCAGAAATGAAATTTTCCAAACCGGGTTGGATAATATCGTAAATCCTGGTATTTTTGTAATTTTCAAAAATGGCCAAGGGATAAATTTGTCTTTTTACCGTGGCAACTACGTAATAATAAAAAAGGATTGGGGGCAATTTTGTCCTTTTCTTTCAAAACTTGAGGCGGTCTTCTTAAACCACTAGCGGTTTACGAGAAACCATCGGTGGTTTTGAAAAACCGCTAGTTTTCCCACTGTGGTTTTCTGAAAACAATGGGTTTTTTTTATTAATATCGCTATAAAAGCGAAAATAAAAAAAATAGGGTCACAACTCTGGATTTTTCCAGAGAGAAAGAGAGAGGGGGAGGGAGAGGGTCGGCCGCTGGCCATTCATCGCCATTGGCTGTCGGTGGGTTCTTCTTGTTCGAGCGCTCCAGCCAGCAGCTGACTGTTCGTCGCTTGCCGTTTCTGTTTCGCCTTCGGGCTTTTTCCGGCTTGCCGCTGGTTTTTGCCTTTGGGGCTTTTCGCCGGCTTGCTACCAATGATGGACAATGCTCACCTTTCTTGTGAAGGTTGTCGGAGGTTTTAGGTGCTCTGCGTGAGCGCAACGGTGATGGTGATGACTCGAGGTTTCCTCACAAGGGCTTGCTCAGATGATTGTATGTATTATGGTATTTTTTCACGCTTGAAATTTGTATATGGCTGCCTTTTTATAGGCAGCCGCTCCCCCAATCGTCTGGCTTAATCCACCTATGGCTTCCCTCGTCTGGGAGTTGTAACGTATGGCCATTACCGGATTTTCCGGTAATGGATGTCCGTTACTCTATCCAGCCTTTCCTCAGGTAACGGTTGGATGGCCAGTCGAGTCGTTACCCAAGCCGAGAATGGCCATATTCATTGTAACAGTTTAATAAACCAGCTAGTTTGTTTCACATCTTCTACAAAGGCAAAGCCAAAACCAATGAGAATGATCTTGGCCTGCTTGTACTCTTAAAAAATGCATTTTACATATTACTCCACGCTGGTGTTCTCTTGACATAAAAATAGTGCCATTATGCAGTAGGATGTTCTTCTATACGTATCAGTGACAAGAACCTCCTTCCTCTTCTTTTTGAGGTGCAAAATTCATTGTTTAAGAATCATACTTAGCTTGATCCTGATTATTTTATGTGTCTGATGCAAGAGAAACATCTATCCATTCTTTGAACAGTCTATTGTTTTAAAGGAACCATTGCACTTGTAGATACGAGCAGAATGAATATCAGGAATATGGTTAAGTTCTTCGATATGCCTTTGATCAGGATCCATGTTGACATCCTACGTTCATTCAAGGCGATCCTACCATGTGGATTTACGAAGTTGCTAGGGTGTGCAAAATGATGGGCATATTTGGAGAAAGGCCTGTCCAATGTGAAAATCTTTGGTACTTTTAGTATGTTCATATGGCTGTTGGATGGGGTATCAAAAGCCAACTAGAACTTTTGAATTTGAAACTGACAATCAGTGGGCTTCTTGCTAATGTATATGTATTCAAGTATCTTTTATAAGGGGAAGTTGGTATTACTGATAAATATCCAGTCCCCAATATTACATGAACTACTAAGCAAAAGCAACCCATGATGTATGAGGGATTCTTAGATTATGATTACTGTAGCAAGTCTACACTTATACTCATCTGGATCTCAATCTTTTAGATCTTGGGAAGTGCATGAAAAACTTTTGCTTTGTGAGTCACATTTTTTGTCAGCCACGTGCTCTTGTTTCTCTTATAGTTCTGTTGGTTGAGCCTTACAATACGGGTACTTGAATCCAGGTGCGTGCTGTTCGCCGAGACACATCTGAAAAAATGGATATAGCAAGATATAACTTGGTTGAAGACGTTAAAAGCATATTGGACGAAATCCAGGGGAATCTGCTCCACATGGCAAAAGAGGAAAGAGATGCTTGTATAGTTTTGCAAGGACCTGGGAAGAGTTTACAACTGCTCTTTCTGAGAAGAAATTGATCCTAGCACCTTGGTGTGATGAGATGGTAATGTTGCATATCTTTCACGCGACTACTTTGTGGACTTCATCATCTTCTGTTTCACGTTTTGTTTTCGATTGACATATGCTTGAATATTGGCCTAGAGGAGACATTGTTCCGTTGTGATGTGACCCCATTGTCTGATACAATTCTTTCTTGCTGATTTGGTAAATTTTTTACCATCTATTGAATGTTTACATTTCATTGATGGTTCATGTTTCTTTTGTGTTTTCATGCATCTAATGTGTGCCTTCGCCGGGTGTGCTGTTGTCCCCAATTGTGGTAGGTTGAAAAGGAAGCTGCACATGACATGAACTTCTGTTACCAATTGTCGTCAGTTGAAAAAAAGTGTTTGGTAAATATATCATGGTAACCATGCACGCATGAAATTATACCAGTAGTTACAATGTTTGAGTAGAAGGCTGTAAGACAGAAGTAATGCAATGATTGTTCTCTCACAGTGAAAGAGGTCAAATTACAAAAATTTCAGAACTGGCAGCTTGAATGTGTTTTCTCAACGTGACACTTAGCTAGTTGGTTGGGACATTTTAGTGATAGCATGGATAAATCAATACAATAAATTTCAAAATATGCAAACAGCCAATCTAGGTATCTTGCATATCTCCCATAATTATCTTCTAACAGTCTAGAACTTTATAAACCTATCCTCTTTGTCACGTACTAAACAAGGTGTTTTGTTAACCTAGATATTGTACAGTTCACGCAGTCATTGCCGAGTATGTGTGGTATATCCATCAGCACCCTGTCCCATTTGACAACATCGACAGAACAAAAGGCTTCACGGCATAGATGTAGCCATGCACATAGAATGCGATAGATGTGTTGATGCCACAGGATTCTAGCAGAACAAGATTTATTGATACTACCTTTCTAGGTGCATGGAACGGTTAGATGGCTTAGTTTTTGCAATGAACCCCTTCCATGTTTCCTTCTGAAACCATTACTGAATTCGGTACCATCTTTAATCACATCTGCTCTCTAATGCTGATCTCTCTGCGAGCTTCATCCTTCAATACGAACTTAATGTTTCCTTACCTAAGCATGAAGTGGTTGTATTTGAGTTTTTTATTGTTTTGCCATGATTGGTGTACATCCTTCTATGTTAAGGCAGGCAAGTAAGTCTCCTATTTAGATCAGTTAAAAAGAAACACTTGCTATTGACTGTATGCCATGGAAACGTTTTCTTCTTTGTTTTGTCTTCGTTCATTCCCTTTGTTGATGATTTTGTTAGTGGTTCTTTCAGGAAGTTGAAAAGAATGTCAAGGCACGAACAAAATGTGAAACAGGGGCAGCTAAATCCCTCTGTACACCTTTCGAACAGTTGCCTATTCCCGAAGGTACGTGTAATATCTTGGGAACTGCATGTGCAATTATATGTTGTCACTTTAGTGTAGTGCATGCTATTTGTCTTTAACATGTCAAAAGACTGAGCATTATTGGACTTAACATAAACATGATGGTGACAACTTTCATGTTCAAAAATTGGCTTTGTGGGAAGTTGGTTATGTTTTCATCATTTAATACGATTCAGTTCTCAATGTTGTTACTGCTGGGGCTTACAGAAACTTGAGAGCTGGACCTTTGACAATTGAAAGATGAAAGTGTTTTGTGGTGGAAGCCTATGAAAGGGATTTTACTTAAATCATCAGCTTACAAAGGCATTTCTATATTGGACCGGGACCACTTTTTAAATATGGGGTTCGGCTTACTTGCGTGGGTGCGTCTATCGATTTGAATTTTGTTCTTTTCTAAATCGGTACAGAACATCTACCATGCCAAGAGATCCATAGCTGGTATCTAACGCCGTAAGTGATGGTATGATATCATTGTCTTTATTCATGATGGAGCATCTCCTGAAATCCTAGTTCGTTTCCAGTATGATCTATCACAGACGTTGGCATGTTATGAGTAATGATTCTTCATGACATGCAAACTCAATTATATTACACTGTTAAGTCAGTTTCTTGATCCCACTTATTTTTGGTCGTTTACATATTAAATATGCATGCTCATAGTTTGGATTTTTATACACGGATATGCTTTGCGGGAATCCACTATGAGGTTTCTCCTTGCCGATAAAGTTTCTTTTGATCTAGATCAGTTCCTTTCAGTAAAACATTGCGTTAAGATTTTCTATCAAGTATAAATCTTCAAAAGGTGTTTTGATTATGTTATATGAAAATTGTTGCCTTTGTATGACCATCACAAAAGCCACCCAGTGGCGATTTCGGATAGGTGCTGTGAATTATGAACTAAATGCTGTAATATTTAGGAAATATTGAATATTAAACTCTCTCTCTCTCTCTCTCTCTCTCTCTCTCTCTCTCTCTCTCTCTCTCTCTCTCTCTCTCTCTCTCTCTCTCTCTCTCTCTCTCTCTCTCTCTCTCTTGTAGGCACTCTTTGCTTTGCATCAGGCAAGCCTGCAAAGAAATGGACTTACTGGGGAAGAATCTACTGAGACAGGTATTTGATTTGGTAATATATCTTTCCACTATACACATTCAGACGAAAGATAAACAAGGAATGGTCTTCTTGTATAGGGTCCGTTGCCATATATTATATGATTCACGGAGATTTTCGGTGTGTTTGTGCTTATTATTTGTTTGGGGGGAGCCCATCATTAAACTTTGGCCTGACATTTCCATTTTCTTCTTGAATTGTGTCTTTTTAACTGTTACCAATTACAATTGAATTGTGTGCCTCCTGCAGTGCTTGTTTAGTTGCTCGTTGGCATCATCCAGGAATATAGAAAATTATTGATATAAATGGTTACAATGTTATAGTAAAGAATAGACCCTGTGATGATAGATGCGAAAGAACTGTTGGAGAAATTCATCTAATTCGTTGGTGTGAAGAAGACCCAAGGACTTCCCTTAGAGGTTATGTATATATTACTTTGAGTACATAGGCTGAAGCCAGATGCGTGCCCGCCGGGATGTCAAACTCATGACCTTCATTTTGTGAGTTGACCTTCTAGCCAGGTGAGCTATATTTCTTGTTGTGCTCATTTGTTTGCTTATTTTATGAGAAGACAAGTGTATGTCTCAATCCACAGGCCGTGAAATAGGGCCTTCTCTATGTTTTCTTGAGTTCTTGGCTAATCTTGGCATTTGTTGGGGCTGCAACTTAGCTTCTTGGATTGCATCCAATAGACATGTCCGGTTCCAAAGCATGAACTAGACTGAATCGGATCCAAGTCGGTTCCAGTTATGGTCCATGGTCGCCGTTCCATTTTGAATTCAAAACTGAATAAAACTAGAAAGAATACAGAATTAAAAAAACTAATAAGGGACCGAACTGGTGGTTTCCACCTTTCGGTCCCACAGGAGGAACTGCTCCTTGGTTTGGTTACAGATCCAGGTCAGTTTGGCTGGTTCCTAGTCCAGTCGGTTTCCACCACGAAATTTGGTTCCGGCTCAAACTGCTGGTTCAATTCCAAGACAGCCCAAGGTCTTGTAAGTATGGGTCCTATTGGATGTAGAATAGTGTTGAAATCTAATATAAGAAATACACACCCAGAGGGAGCTGCTGCAGAGGCCATATACAGCCCTTTTGAGTCTCTTCAATCAAAAAGAGATGAACAAGGGACTTGGAAAGAGGGTAAGTTTAAAGAATCAACATTTTTTATTATTATTATCATTAATTTTTGGTTGCATGAGAGGCCGGAGCCAATCTATGCATGCCCCAGTTTCAAACTCATGACTTTCATCTTGTGAAAGGCTCTTGTCACACTTATGAGAGGGGAGGGGGACGATCAACTTCCATTAAACAGCTTGGCTTGGTGGATGTCCCTCATTTAGTGGGTCCACATCATTTATAAATTGATACACAAAATTCCTTGTTTCATTCTATAAATATCAATTCTTTTTGCAGTTTATCTAACTACACTTGCAATTGTGAAGCTCTAGTAAACAGCATGTAAATGGGAGAGCTTCCTCGCCAAGGGTGTGTGGCCTCGTTCGGATCATCTCAAATCACATCATGTTGTATTTAGTCCAATCCATTTAGATTGGCATGTAGATCTTGATCAGCCTGGTTGATTTTCAAGTTCACTTGGCTGGCTTCTGGGGATCTTGTTTTGCATTTGGGTGGTGGTGACATGGATTTCTACCTTCACTTGGGTGGCTTCTAAAGATTATATGACTTCGTTTTCTATATTGCACCAAAACGAAAACAGAAATGGAAACGGATACGAGAAAGGAAAAATCTCAAATAACAGTATACAATTTAGAGAACTTGGTAAACAAATCTCAATCTTCTATATTGATGGATGATTGAAATTTTGGTTCAAAAGCAAAAAATATATGTTTATTTTTTCTAGGTGTACATTATTCACATGCACACTTTTTTGTTTTTAAATTTTAAATGTTAACTATTCATCTGGACATGTTTGGTTCTGAGTTGTTTGGAACCAGGAATCAAAACCGTCAATTCTAGATCTCGCACCATCCTGAAATCAATAATTTTTTTCTTTGGAAAAGAGGGCAAATGCCCCCTCTAAGAGTCGAATCCCTACCAATCTCAATGATAGGACACTTCTTACTGTTCAGCTATTAATGAAGTTGTTTTATTAAATGTTAATATATATATATATATATATATAATGAAAGTTTAGAACTGTTGGTTTTGGTTTTGAATCAGTTTCCAAAAATTACAAATCTTAATCGAACAGGGGATCTTCGGTTCCTGTTACGTATTTGGGACTAGTTTGACCAGTTCGGTTTGGGTTAAAACCGCCAAGCCGGTTCCAAACTAGTCATGTCTATATCTATCAACCCAAGATACTCAAGATGAATGATTAAGATGTGTTTAGATCTAGCATATATCATGTTCTTCAACTATATATTACAGTATGACTTGGTGAACGTAGAAACTCTTGCTTTCCATCACAAAGTATCGGGTTGATTTACTGACAACTAATCTCTCTCTTAAAACCTGGCATGCCTCATTTCATGATAGTGTTCTAGTGGTGTATTATGTAACACGCTCTCTGTTAGGGTTCGATTGGGTTGGATCGGGGAGTGTTCTTTGATGCTGAGCCTTCACACCCGAACCTTAATTTTGTGTTCCTTCCCTGTTTCACTATTCAAGGGCAAGTAGGAATCAGTTAATCGAAAACTTTTGAGGTTAATTAATTAAGGTTTTGAAAAGTTCAATATCATGTATTTCTTATCTTGTATTCACTTGGGTAATTCCTCAGCGCTTTGCTTAAGCCCAATATTGTCAATCCGTACTACCTTTCTCCCTCATCTGAACTGTCTTAGCAATACATGCATGATAGATTTTCACCTTTAGTGTCTCTCTCGATCGATATATAATTCGATTGATATATATAGTGTATTTAACTATATAAAAATACATAAACATCTCCATTATTTACTCTTTGGTATTAACAGTAGAGATTTAAATTATTGTTTGTACTCTTTTATTTCATGTTTAATACATGGTGTGCACCTAAAAACATTTTTGGATGCGTGAGGACATTATGTATTCTCTCTCTCTCTCTCTCTCTCTCTCTATATATATATATATATATATATATAGGTGTGTGAGTGAAAACGGCCTGATTGGACTCGGCCCTACAGGGACTCAAACCGCTCCTTCAATGAGAAGAACGAGAATCAAGAACTCCCATGCTTCGATTGTGGCTCCGGTTATTGGGGATAAGTCCGAACCGGTGGTTCACAATTGGCAGTTTCAAGGTTTCTTGCAGTTTTAAAGTCACTTGGGTCTCTCCTACTTTGCAAATGAAATTGAAACTGATACCGGAACCAGAACCATGGTCTAGTGACACTGACGTCTAAGACGAATCTTAACGTTATTTAGGTATTGCGATGACGATCTGTGTGCGCACGCGTGTCGTTGGTAAGTTACTTGCTGCAGTCATGAATCCTAATTCAATTTCCTCCTCTCTCTCTCACTATTATGAAATTGAAGATTCCATCCCTCTCGAGAATCTCACATTGATAACGTATATAAAAGATGTTTGTAACATAAATGTTGAGATAGATGAATGGTCAAAATACCGTAATGAGGTTATTAGAAACAAATTAAGAACGATACCAATGATATATAGAAAGAAGATAAAAAAAAAAACCAATAAAAAAGTTTAGACATATCCATGACTTCTTGCTCACGTTCACCTCACCAAAATGAGATTGTTGAGAGAAAAAATCAGAATATCTTAGAAGTTGTTCGTATGCTTCCCATTAAATACAATGCACTAAAAACCTATTAGAGAAAAGTTGTTCTTATTGTTGTCTATCTCATTCCTATTGTCTATCTCATCAATCGGATGTCAAGTTTTAAACTGAAAGGTGAAAGTCCCACCTTTCACGTAATTCTTCGGATATTCGGTTGTACTTGTTTTGTAAATGTAACTTTCAGGCAAAGACAAACTAGATCCTAGAGTCATCAAATATATTTTTTTTAGGCATTCAAATTCTCAAAAAAGTTATAAATGCTATGACCCCATTCATCGAAAAATTTATGTTTTCATGGATGTTACTTTCTCAAAATCTACTCCCTATTATGCTTCTCAGGAACAATCGATAACATTTGAGGATGTATTCTCACATGTACCCCCCCTAATCCCTAGTGAGACAGAAGACAAGCAAGATGAAATGGAAGAAAGGATTGTTGCACTAAAAGATGTCGTGGTATACAAGAGAGGATCAAGGAAGATTGTCTTCAACAAGATCAACCAAGAATCCACTTTGGATCTCCCTATTGTCATTCACAAAAGTAAACGTTCCTACACTCAAATCCTATTTCTAATCATGTTTCTTATGATCAAACCTCTAAAAATTACCAAAAGTTTATTATGAATGCTGAAAAATATAATGTTCCCATAAGTTTTGAAGAAGACAAGTGTTTCTCTTGAAAAGTTACGATGAAAATTAAATTGGAAGCTCTTACGAAGAACAAAACCTTGACAATTATAGATCTTCCTCTCAACAGAAATATAGTGAGCTACAAATGAGTATATACCACTAAATATAAGGTTGATGAGACACTTGAAAGACATAAGGTCATACTTGTTACTAATAGTCAATCATATGGGATTGACTACAATGAAACATTTATTCCTGTAGCTAAATTGATTTTCATTAGAGTGTTTTTTATTATGACAGCTACATAGGGATGAGATCTATAACAGTTGGATATAAAAAATGCATTTCTACAAGAAGACCTAAGCAAAGAAGCATACATGGAGTTATCACCAGGAATAAATTGTAAAGCTCATGAAGAAAAAGTTTGCAAGCTAAATAAAATTGTTTATGGGCTAAAACAATCTCTTAGGACATGGTTTGAAAAATTCAGTGAAAGAGTGTGCAACTTGGGATACTGGAGGAGTATTAATGACCACACACTATTCTTCAAGAAAGTTACAAAATTATCCATCTTACTTGAACATCTGAACAATATTATTGTGTGATGATATTTAAGAAGTATCAAGACTAAAAAAGAACTTTCATCTATGATTGATTGCAAAAAAAGTGATAATCCTATAGAGATGAATCACAAATTATGTCTTGGAGATAGTGCATAATTCCGACATATCCGCGAACACCAGAAATTGGTAGGGAACTTGATCTACTTGACTATCACACGTCTTGATATTATTAATGTGGTTGAAATTGTGAGTAGATTTATGCATTTCTCAACAAAAAAACATATGGATGTTGTCTACCGTATCCTAAAATATCTAAAATCCACTCCAAGATTGGGTCTTTTATATTCAAAGTTTTGTCAATTCAATATAGAAGTTTATGTGATGCAGATTGGGTTGATTCTCTAACATTATATCATGAAAAAGCAAAAAACATATGATAGTTGCTAGATCTATTGCAGAGGTCAAATACAGAGCTATACTCCAAGCAATATGTGAAGGAAAGTGGATAACTTCTTTGGTTAGTGAGTTGGGATTTGAGTCTTTACACCCTATACCCTTATAGAGCGACAATAGTGCAACTATATAGATGACTTTCAATCCAGTGAATCACGAAAGAATGAAACATATAGAAATTGACTACCACTTTATAATGAAAAAAAATAGCAAGTCAAGAATTCATATTGGTGTAGTTACGTCAGAAAATCAAAAAGTTGATTTTCTCACTAAAGCAGTTAACATCATCCAACTTCATAATACATTGATCAAGTTGGGCGTCATACACATTCCATCGAACTTGAGGGGGAGTGTTAGAGCATTAAATATAAATCAGGTCACAACATTTGTATAGATTGGACCTGTACAACTTTCCTGCTCCATTTGTATTTTTATATTTATGTTTTATTAATAAGGGTGTTTAGGTCATTTAAGTTAGATTAAAGCTATAAATAATAATCAGAGTTATGTTTAGAGAACTGTAAACATGAAAATTTCCACTCCCAAGTTAGAAAACTCGAAGTGAACATTTTTGTGCCTACACTTGCGCGAGCGTGCCAACTAGCTTACTCAAACTAGCGAAGGTTTTTAAAACAATTTTTTGACTTTGGCGATTGTAGGCAAGCGGACTCTTTTCACTTTAAACCTTCTTGAACTGACGCTCAAGGGTCAGTTTAAGCGCTTAGGAATTTCTACTTCCAAACAAGTATTTACTTCAAATGACAAGTGTTTTGAACGAATTCGGTTCGTGCACTCCTTGCTAGTTTTATTATGGGGTTGGACGACCCTACGTTTCTTGCAAGTTTTATTTGTTTAGGCCTGATGTGTGTGTGAAATGTGTGGCCTAGTTTCAGTGTGATTTGAGTGAGTGTTCGAGCGATTTGCCACAATGAGCGAATGTAGAGATGCTATAAATCTTGTTTTGGATTTTTGAGAACGATGATGTGAACTCGTTCGAATTGAAATTGCACCCACTCTTCTTTCACGAAAGTAAAACTCACGCGAATTGAAAGTGCAACCACTATACTTTCACGAAAGTAAAACTCACTCGAATTGAAAGTTCATTCACTCTACGTTCACGAAAGTAAAACTTACACGAATTGAAAGTGCAGTCACTCTTCTTTCACGAAAGTAAAACTCACGCGAATTAAAAGTGCATTCACTCTACGTTCACGAAAGTAAAACTCACGTGAATTGAAAGTACAACCACTCTTCTTTCACGAAAGTAAAACTCACGCGAATTGAAATACGTATACTTGCTTAAGAAAAGAGGGGGTTTGATGTATAGAATGTTTATAACGTATATTGAGGTAGAGAGCAGAAAGGTTCGAGTACATGTGAGTGTAAAGAGTGAAAAGGCTCAAGTGCTCGTGGGTGCGATCGTGTTCATGCACCAATATTACAACATGGGGGGAGGCTTTGCTCCATTAATACAACCCCGTTCTGAATTGAATTTAATGGAGAAAACAATTTAAAACCGAAGTTTAAAGAACTTACAAGTTTTTCCCCATTCGCTTTTTAGCCTTTTTGGCGCAACCCCTTCTCTCTCTTGGTCGAGTTTCACTCTTCTTCAAGTTGGTTCAATCCAAGTCAACCCCCTTTAACGAGCCACCCTTGGTGGAGCCCCCTTTGCATAGCCACCCTTGGTGCAATCGGGTCCTTCTTCTTGATCGAGCCCAAGATGCAGTTCGGTTGGTGCAGTTCGGTTCCAAGCCTTGGTGAAGTTCGGCCAATTGGTGCCTAGTCGGGTCCTCCTTCTTGATCGAGCCTTGAGTTTAGGCACTCACCTTTTGGTCAGTCGCAGGCTTCCACTCCAAGCATTCGGCCAAGCCTCCAAGGTGCAGCCAGGTCCTCCCTTTGGTCAGCCCCTCCCAAGCATTCGGGTCCTCCAAGCCGTGCTTCAAGCCTTGGCCTCTTGATCCTTGACCAACTTTAATCAGCCCCAAGCTCCAAGCTTGGCCTTGCTCAACCCTTGCCAAGCCCTTAGTCTAGGCTTACCTCCTTGGCTAAGCCCCTTCCAAGCTCCTTCACGTGAACCTCCTTCCTTGAGCTCCAATCTCTCTCCTCTCTCCTCAAATCTCCAACCCTCTCTCAAGCCCTCCCTTAGCCTTATTTATAGGCCAAGGGAGTGGATCATTGGATCGGGTTTGGATCTTTGGGTCCAACCCGATCCAAAGGATTCTTCTTTGGGGCATGGATCTGGATCCTTTGATCCAGATCCATTGGTACATGAAATAGAAGATTTTTTAGCGGGCTCCGGTTCCTCGATTACCTGATTTTAGAGTGGGTTTTTCCCAATCCTTTTGACCGACCAATTTCTTACTTTCAGGACTTTTTGATGTTTGGTTTTGATTTGTTTGACATTGTTTTGAGCTTGCACTTGATGAGGTTGATCCCAAATTTTAAAGCAAACACTGATTCCCGTTTTGACAGACCCAGTCTTTGATTTCTGACGGCTTCATCAGGGTCTTGGTTTCATTTTGCATTTTTTAAGCTGGACTTGTCTTTTGAAATGGACACCGAGTTCGATCTTCCGTCTTGCTTTTATCCGGATAGGGTGGGCCTCTCCTTCACTTTTTGACTTAATCTCGAGCTGGATTTTGGATCGGGTTTCGCCTGTCCGTTTGAGCTGTTTTGCAATCCATGGGTTTTTACTTGAATTTAAAACCTTTATTTTAAAATATTTTCCGAAAAGGTTTAAACTTCAAAATTTTGAGGTTTTAAAAGTTCAAAAAAGTTGTAAGCTGGTTTTTGAAATTCAGGAGTTTTTTGAAAACATCCCCATTTTGGGTGTTTACAAGAACCAAGGCAGCAACCGCCAAAAAGGTGAGGCATTGTACCTATTCTAGAGGAGGAAGACGTATGTATTTTGCTCCATTTTGTA
The DNA here is from genome assembly GCA_036023115.1 of Brasenia schreberi. Lineage (NCBI taxonomy): Eukaryota > Viridiplantae > Streptophyta > Magnoliopsida > Nymphaeales > Cabombaceae > Brasenia > Brasenia schreberi. The sequence continues at coordinate 1,140,896 of JAYKKT010000070.1, read as the reverse complement.
AGTTTCTCTTATTATTCAATAAAGAATATCGAGTTTTAACAAACCCAAAAGATGCCCGAGGAACGGAGAGCGAGTACACTTATACCCATATATAAGACCAAGGGAAACATTCATAAATATGTGAATTATTGAAGTATCAATTTAATGAACTATACTATGAAATTATAAGAAAGAATTATCAAACGTAGGCTAAGACAAGTATCGAGTACAACAAATAACCAATTTGGATTCATACTCGACATATCTATTATTGAAGCGATTCACTAATTGAAATGTCTTATGGAACATTTTATAACAAAAAAGAATAGCATTCACATGATATTTATTGGTCTAGAAAAAGTTTACGATAGGGTGACAAGAGATATTCTTTGGAGAATCTTTGAAAAGAGATACGATAGTGCAAAAACTCATGAAGGAACGACAGACTCCTCTGAAGTTAATATTGGATTATATCAGGGATCAATTTTAAGTCCACATTTATTTATATTGGTCATGAGTTAACAAAACATATTCAAGATGAAGTACCTCGGTGTAACATTGTGTTAGTGGATGAGTCAAAGAAAAAAGTTAATAGAAAATTAGAATGTGGAGAGAAATATTAGAAAGTAAATGCTTCCGACTTAGTAGAACAACGACAACATATATGGAATGTAAGTTTTATCATTTGGGTACTTCAAAGGAAATAAAATTTAAGATTGAGACAATTTACATCCCTCATAAGGAAAGTTTTAAATGCCTTAGGTCAATTTTTCAAAGTAATGGAAAAATTGATGGAGATGTTATGCTCAAATGGTTCTTGAAATATCACAACATTGTCCGGTAAACTAATGGATGTGGTAGATACTATGATTCGGAGAAAGATTCATATTCTATGTTTATAAGAGACACTGTGGGTTGGAGAAAAAGCAAAGGAGATTGAGGATACAAGTTTTAAATTATGGTACTCAGGTAAGGAAAAAGCTCGAAACGGAGTTAGTATTATCATAAATAAAGATTTAAATGATAGTGTAGTAGACATACAATGATATGGTGATTTGTTATGGCATTTGATCTCTTTATAGTCAATACAATCTTCAAAAAATGAGATGAAAATTTAATTACTTATAAGAGTGGCTTATCACAAACACATATTGATTACTTTATTTGTAGAGAAAAAGATAGAGTGTACTATAAAGATTGCAAGGTAATTCTAGGAGAAAGCTTAACCACCCAACATCGATTTTTAGATATGGATTTACAAATAAAAAAATGGACAAAGAAGAAAAGAGTGTATCGAGCCATTCGGACTAAATGGTAGAACCTCAAAAGCGAGAAAGAAGATATATTTAAACAGAAAGCCCTTCAACGAGATGCTTGGAATTATGTTGGTACACCTTATGATATGTGAAATAATATGGCTATACATATTAAGAAAGTGAGAAAAGATGTGTTAGGTGAATCTAAGGAAGGTGTACCGGCACAAAAAGAAGCTTGATGGTGGAGTGAAGTAGTGCAAAATAAAATCAAGGCAAAGAGGGCATGTTACAAATTACATTATGTTAAGAAAACTAGTGAAACTTTAGAGGCTTATAAGAAAACAAAGAAGGAAGCTAAAAAGGCCGTCAGTAAAACAAAAGCTAAAATTTGAGAGGATTTATATAAAAAACTAAACTCAAAAAAGGGTGAAAGAGATATTTTTAGGATAGCTAGGGCTAGAGATAAGAAAACTAAAGATCTTAATTATGTTAGATGCATCAAAGACGAAGATGAAAAAATTCTAGTGGCACAATTTAGCTTAGGAGAGTTAGCCAAATCAAAAAAGTATATAAACCACAATTTCTACCGACGTATTCAAAAGAATGAAGTCAAAGAGGATCTTAAACATATGAAGGGTGGTAAATCGGTAGGACCAGACAATATTCCTATAGAAGTTTGAAAAATATGAATCACTTGGCTCACAAGACTATTTAATGAAATATGAAGAAACCAAAAGATGCGTGAGGAATGGAGAGTGAGTGCACTTATACCCATATATAAGAACAAGGGAGACATTCAGAATTGTGTGAATTATCGAGGTATCAAGTTAATGAGTCATACTATGAAATTGTGGGAAAGAATTATCGCAGGTAGGTTAAGACAAGTATCGAGTACAACAAAGAACCAATTTGGATTCATGCCAGGCAGATCTACTGTTGAAGCGATTCACCTTTTGATACGTCTTATAGAATATTTTAGAGCAAAAAAGAAAGACCTTCACATGATATTTATTGATCTAAAAAAAACTTACGATATGGTACCAAAAGAGGTTCTTTGGAGAACCTTGGAAAAAAGAGGTATCCCATTGACATACATTAACCTTATAAGAGACATGTACGATGGTGCAAAAATATGTGTGAGGACTCGTGAAGAAATGACAAACTTCTTTGAAGTTAATATTGGGTTACATAAGGATCAACTTTAAGTCCATACTTATTTATAATGGTGATTGATGAGTTAACAAAACATATTCAAGATGTACCTTGGTGTATGTTATTTGCAGATGACATTGTGTTAGTAGAGGAGTATAAGGAAAAAGATAATAGAAAATTGGAACTATGGAGAGAAACATTAGAAAGCAAAGGCCTCCGACTTAGTAGAACAAAGACAGAATATATGAAATGTAAGTTTGATCATTTGGTTACTTCAGATGACATAGAAATTAAAATTGACACATATTGCATCCCTCAAAAGGAAAGTTTTAAATACCTAGGGTCAATTTTTCATAATTGATGGATATATTACGCATAGAATTAATGCTGGTTGGTTAAAATGGAGAGAAGCATAAGATATTCTTTGTGATAAGAAGATACCATTAAAGTTAAAAGGTAAATATTATAGAGCAGCAATCAACATGTACACCACAATGACAAAAAAACTTCTATATGCAAAAACACCAGCAAAATGCCAAAATCTCCCCCAACAACAAGAGGAAATTGGAGCAAAAGCAAAAAGGGACTTAAAAGGTCTTGCCCTACACACAAAATAGGGCATTAAGATCTGTGAAGGTTTATCAGGCGTATCATATCTGTATCAGCTGTATCATATGATACAAGCTGATACATTGTGCGATGCAGGACAACACATTTACCAGGGCCGAAATGGCCCATGTATCATGTTGATTTTCTGCCAATATGATACATATTGATCAGTATTGTATAATATGGACCAATACGTAGAGCACCGGGACGCTACAAGGAAAAAGATGGATTTGATAACAAGCATATTAGAGCAAAAGTCAGTATGAAACCAATAAAATGAGAGAGGTAAGATGAAGCTGGTTAGGAGAATAGGAGAGGCAACTAATTGAGATAAAGGGATTAATGGATATGTTACGTACATATGAAACTAATGCAAGTTGGATAAAATGAAGAGATGCTTGAGTGTTCTTATTTCATTTTGCAGATCTGTTTTATTTCCCTGGCACAAGAGAGCACTTAACGAAATCAATTTATAAAATCATAGCAAGACCAGCAACACCATATGGTGTGAGTGTCAGGCAGTTATTGTCAGTGTGTGATGTCTGCAACAAAAATGAACATGTAGAATTACTGCTAGAAAAGAGAAGACTGATTCATCGAGAAATTCCCAAGAAAAAAAACTATGGCTGCAACTGAAAACCATTCCTACTGAACTTCACACTTTGCTTTTCAAAGCTCCTTTGGGAACAGGTTCCAGCAGCATTGTTGTGTTCATGAGTAGATTATGTGTCAAAACCAATGTTGTAACTAGCGTATCAGTGCTCATATCTTATAAGGCACAGATATGCGATAATCCTACTGTATCATACAATAGGGTATGATATGGTACATTAAATATTGAATAATAAAAAATCATTAAAAATAAAATAAAAAAGTAAAAAAATCACAGCTTATCCTAATTGAGTGTATCATATGATACATTGCGATAAATGTCTATTGTGATACATGTACCTGAATTGTATCGGTTCAGGTATTGATACACCCATAACGTGTATCGTATATAACATTGGTCAGAATAGTCTATCGGCACAAAAATGCTTCACTGAAGTGTAAATGCATATCTTTCGCATTGAACTTTGCGTTTTGCAGAATGTTTCTGCTTCTAAGAATATTGTTGCTTAGCTCAACAAAGGTGAGCGACTCAATGAGATTTGGAGTATGAAACTCCACCATGTTCCGAAAGAGCAAGAGGTTCTAAAGGCTATCTTCATGGGCAACATGACAACATAAGAAAAATCATAAGAAGTTCCCATCTTATGATGGAAAAAAGAAAAACATAAGAAGAATCAGGATACCCTTAACCGCTTCCAGTTTCATCCGATTGCATATATGCAAATTTTCAGCATGCTTTGAGCTAAAAGGGCATAACTAAGTCTGCCGATGTAATGCCAAAATTCTAAACTAGTAATGGCAATGATACAGTAATGACAATGAAAACAACAACTATGATATCATAACAACAATCCCAACAGCAACAAAAACCAAGAACGGAAATAGTAACAAAGATATAAAACCATAGCAAATGAATTAACCCGCTCAACAGAAACAAAACTAAAGGATCGAGCACAAAATCTGCATCCTTAAGCTCTCTCATACGCCAAAAATTGAACTTTTTCGCCTCCCAATCAAACAAGAAAGCCGCAGAAATATCAGACCTCGGGAACTATTTTTTCTTCTTCAACTTGTTGCGCTTGTTGTTGCGCTGGTTCTTCCTCTGCTTCCGCTTAGTGCCTGCTTCTGAAAGGATCGCATCGGCCTTTAGGTTTCGGGTGCGGTCGCCCGGAGGGCCTTGGCGCCACAGAGAGTGAAGGTAAAGAACCTCTTGGATCCAACGTCTCTCCATCTCCGGATCAACCGAACTCGACACGGAGCCGTCCATCGCGTTTCCCCGTCGGATTTTTGCGTAGACGACGGCAGAGAGACCATTTTGATGAAGTCGAACTTCTGAATTACGAACTAGTGGATGCTATGTCATGTTTATTACCATCTACCCTTTTTCACAAGTAGGAGTGCTGATAAGCGTTTTTCTTTCAGGACAGGCGGTCGATCCCGTAAGGACAATGTTGTTATAAAAAAACGTAGGATGGGTACTTTATATAAAAGAGCCAAAACCTGAAGACCCGACAACGAAACGAGGAGCCAAAACCTGGAGGCCCCGTCAGATATATCATCACCAGGAGAGAGAGAGTGAGATTACGATTGCGATTGTGGTTGCGGTCTCTTTCGATCAATTTCTCGAAGGCATATAGCTAGGTATTTGAGGAGATGGCCGGGACTGGACCGTTGACGCAGGATTGGGAGCCGGTGGTGATCCGGAAGAAGGCGCCGAACGCGGCCGCGAAGAAGGACGAAAAGGCGGTGAACGCCGCCAGGAGGAGCGGCGCTGAGATCGAAACCATCAAGAAGTGTGAGTTCCTCGTCAATCACGTCCTTTTCTGGTTGATCCTAGCATTTCTGTTTTCCTATTCTCCGGTTCTTCATGTTTCCCGTAGGATTTCGCTTGTTCCCTTGATCTCGGCATGGGAAGTTCGAGATTGGATGTTACCTTGATTATCATCTTTTCGTTACTTGTGTCGCCCTTGAATTTTATGTTTAAGTTTGTTTCTAAGAACCTTACGCATTTAACGGAGTTCGGATTTTATCTTGTTCTTGTTGCATCTTTTGGCCTTTTCTATCGTTGCCTTTGGTCTGTTCAACGTTCTTTTTGCTCCAGAACTTGCGTAGTTTCCTTTCTTTTCGCGTTTTCGTTGTTCTGATTAAAAATGTGACTGTTTCCTACCTGATTTTGATTCCCGTTTTTTCTCCCATACTATAGTGTGTTCCTTGGTCTTATACTTAATAAGCTCGACTTTGGCGATAGCTTTATAATCTTCGTTTTTCTTTGCATGCCTCCGTGTTAGCACCCATTTTTTGACTTGTGTATGTCTAAGAATCTTGTGCATCTAAACGGGCTCCGGTTTTCGTCCACATATACACGTGCTGCATATACGGGTTACATTTTTCTCGTCCTTGTTGATATTTGCCCTTGGGATCCTTTGCTTAGCTTCTTCTCTTTCTTGCAAATGTGTTTGTTCTGATTAAAGAATATTGCTCTTCCCTTATTTAGTGTTTTTCTAGCTTTACGTTGTTTTCACTATTGCTGGGGGCCTTCTTTTTCCCCCCAAGTCTTGTAGAGTTAATAGGATTCCATTTCACGACAATTATTAGAGTGCCTTCCATCTTTTTTTTGTCTGAAGATCTGTTAAGATAACTGAAATTGATGTGTCTGAGTTGTCCATCTTTTTGATATTAGGAAGCATTTGCCTGTTTGATTTTCTTCATCTGTTTGCAGCAAATGCGGGAACTAATAAATCTGCCTCTAGCAGCACTTCTTTGAACACACGAAAGCTCGATGAAGAAACAGAAAATCTGACTCGTGAGTTTTCCTTCTCTATCCTTTCATCTTTTCCTTTTCAGAGACCTGTTGCGCATAAGTTTTTCTTTATTGTCATGGTTTACATATTTCCTTATATACTAGTTCGTGGATGAAACTTATTAATGAAATATGGTCTTGCCTTTCGGGAGTTAAAAACTTCAATATGGGTATGACTGAAGAGTGATGACAATGCTTACTAAAGAACATATGACTGACCTCACTTAGCGTCCAAAAGGCTTGGTTGTGCCTTTTGGTGGAACTTATTATCTTTAGTTTCTTACTGCTTATTTATAGTTGCAGTCGAGTGGCTCGAAATTGTTGTACCATGGATTCTATAGTTGTTGCATTAACTCTGAGCACTGGTCTTAGGAATGCATGTTTTTGTGATTGTGTAATATTTTATGATTTTTAACACCATCCATGAATTTCCAAGCTGCTTGTCTTATTCAAAACTCTAATTGTATTATGAGATTCTCTCTCCCCCCCTTCAAACCTCGGAAAAATGCACTGTTCTTGTAGAGTAGAGAGAAACACACTTCCACATTAATCCAAAAAAATGGCATGGAGGGGAAAGGTTCCTTTTAAAGGGTAGTCCTGGGAAAAATCCAGCACCAAACTAATTGAGGTTGATTACCTTCTGGTTCCATTGCATGACACTGAGGAGTGCAAGTGAATGAGGACAACAATAATTATGGCATTTACCCAAAGAGGATGTGGATAAGTTCTCAGCACTTTACTTGAGAGTGTGAACCTATGATGCTAAAATCTCTAGGATACTCTCATTTTATAGGTACCAGACCTTCATGTCATTTCTCTGTCCTTGAAAGTTATGGCATTTATGCCTAGTTGTGATGTTTTTGTACCTTGGTAAGTTAAAATTCCCACCTGAGGAGGTTAGAAAACCCAATTAGGGTTGGGAATTCAAAGTTCAGTGTAATGTGAAACCCAAACCGAAAAAAGTTGAGTTCAAAGATAATGGGAACACTCTTTCCTTCCAATTCATACAATCCAAATACACCGTCAGGGTTATACTTTTGGGGGATCAAGACCAAGCCGCTATCTTGCATGGTACTGATGATTTCTGCTTTTCAAAATAAAATTGCAAAAGAGTAGATATAGTAGAACGTCCTGTATTTTACATGTAAATGTTTATTTGGGGTTTCTGGGAAGATGCTTCAGGGAGTTGTCCAGCTTAGCTAAATCTATCCCACTTTCAAATGCTGTGAATGCTTAGATTTCTTTGAAAATGATTTTCTATAACCATTTTTCTACGGCTGATTTGATTGGCTCGAAACACTGGCTTTGTTGGCCCACATGGTTCTTAACATGGTGGTGTATCTTATGGACTTGGCTCAATATTCTTTCATTAGTGTTCATGCTCAATATTTTAAAAGCTTCTTACAATTGTTTTTTGAGCTACAGCTTTCCAATGGACCCATGCTCATCTTTCATTCATTTTCAACTTGTCTCTCTATTTTTTAATGCTTGAAAACGCTCAAGTCCTCTAAAACTACAGTCATTGATTATGGCTGGTGGACTGGCTTAAAACGCTGGTTTTGTTAGATCAACCGGTCTTAGCATGGTGAAGTATCTCATTGACTCCTTCGAAAGAATTTGCTCAGGCAATAATGAAGGGGTCCAGAGGTTATTTGCTATAAATGTTAGCCTTGTTTGGACATCACCACTTAACAATGGAGAGACATCTCATGAACTCTTTCCGGGGCTCTGTTGGCGTTCACCAGAGCTCCTTGTCTTGCGCCTTTCAGCTGTTTTAGCGTGTCATGTTATTTTCTAAATGGGGATGATAGTGGCGGGGCACCACTTTTTTCAAGAGTATATGCCAAGTGCATTACCTGTGCAAACAAATCCTTGTTTTGGTAAAAACTACCTTTCGAATATGATGTTTTGCAATTCTCGATCGGACATCATCTGCTATCAATAAGACAATACTCATTTACTATCGTAAAGAGTCTTTTATATCTGGGAGTTATGTTTTTCTATTTCAGTGTTTGTAAGTCTCACTGTGTTTTCCTCAAATGGCACTGATTTATGTGAAAGAATGGACATGCATGTTGGTCTTGAGAAGATAAGCAAGTCAACTTGCATGTTTCTCCAAAACTCAATTTAAGATGCCTTGATGCTCTATGAAGGCAAAAAACTTCAGCGTGAAACCATTGATATCATTCAAACAAAATTATGGCTGCTTCGTGAATCTATTTTTCTTTCCTTTTGATGAACCTGTTCTTACCATAACATCATTATGGATATTATAATCTATTGATTGGTTTCTCTTCTCATGCAAAATTTTTCCATTTGCTTTGTTCCATTGCTGTAGATTGGCACTTCCTTTGCGAATATAATTACTTAGAAAAGCTATATTGTTGTGAACTGTTTGTTTTGTTACCGAGTTTTGTGTCATGCAATTTTCTGCTTTACTTACTGCCGCTATATATGGGAACCCAGATGAGCGAGTAAACGCAGAGCTAAAGAAGAACATCATGCAAGCACGGATGGACAAGAAACTTACCCAAGCTCAGCTGGCACAGGTAAATTAAACCGTCTGATATCCCTGACATTTATGTCCCACCGGTCAAAGTAAGGGCTGTTGGAAACATGAGTTTGCAGTTGTCATTCGAAAATTCGAAATAGGATGCCACATTGGTGTCGGGCATCACTCCTTGACACAATACTGGTTTCCGTCTCAGGACCACTATTTAGTCTACTTTAACTAATTTTCAAACTGAAAATTCTAACTCACTGGTGTTTTGGTTCTGTTATTGCTTTATTAATGAATAATAGCATGTAAGATCTAATGTTTACTTCATTGAGGATTATATATATAGATGTGCGTGTATTTATATGTCCGGTTTGTAACTTGCTTGGCGGTTCCAATCAAAACCGGACTCGTAATCGGGGGTTCGCCCAGTTTGTTCTGGTTGGAACTGCCAGTTCCACATTTTTTATTTTTAAGCTTCAAGTTTCTTATTGGTTTCTTTTGGTTTCGGACGGTTTACGACTCGAACTAGAATTCGTCATTCCTTCGTAGGTTGTAAGAGTAGAAAATGCTCTTCTGCTTTCCACCTGTTTGGTCTTTGCATGACCAAAAGATCGCATGCATGATGTGTCCATTTGATGTTTGCCTTGGATAGAGAGGCTTTGGGTTTGGATTAAGTCGTGAGAGATTCATATTTATCATCACATATTGGTTCTCAATCATAAGCATACATTCTTACTGAAATTTTCTAACAAAAATTCAACATGCATGTTACTTGTTTGAGATTATACTTCAATGCATATCAAACCATTTTTTTCACCTAACGCATGATGTGTATGTGTGCACGTGCGTGGGATTGTTGCGGTCCACATGAATTCACTTCGATATAATATTGATTTATGCTTCGCTATGATGCATGAATCCTCACACCGATCATGCTTCCCTGTTTCTTGTGCTAGGAATATTGCTCGTTGTCAAATAATTGTTAGGATTTATTTGTAGGTTCTCACACATGTATGTGCAATTTATTTATTGCATATGTAATTTATTTACGTCAGCAGAATTTCTTTCTTGTTTTCTAAAGAGTAGATATATATAGAGAGAGAGAGGGGGGTGCCCTTGCGACTAAGTGGAATCTATCCACCGTCCGCCATTCAATACACCTTGTTGTCCTGCTTTATGCATTTTAGTATTTTCTATTTGCAGTTGATCAACGAGAAGCCTCAAGTGATTCAGGAATACGAGTCTGGGAAAGCCATTCCGAACCAACAGGTCATCTCAAAACTGGAAAGGGTCCTCGGCGCCAAGCTTAGAGGGAAGAAGTGAGCACGAAATATGTTGGTGGTGGTAAACGACGGCATGGTTGAAGTTTGTGATGCTTGTCAAGTTAGCAGTTTAGGCTTGTATACAAATGGAAGTCTTATAAGTGTGCTCGTCAATAACATGACTAGTCTACTTGATTTTTTTCTTTTTGAGTCGATACTCTTGTCATGGAAACCGGACTTTTTGCTTTTTATTGAGGTATGAAGTTAATGAGTCATACTTGGAAAAGAATTATCAACTTAGGTTAAGATAAGTATCGAGCATAATAGAAAAACAATTTGGATTCATGCTCGATAGATCTACTATTGAAGCGATTCATGAGGTGTTTTATGAAATATTTTATAACAAAAAAAACCTTCATATGATATTTATTAATTTTTTAAAACTTTACAATACAGTATTAAGAAATGTTCTTTGGAGAACCTTGAAAAAAAAAGTATTTTATTGACAGACATAAATCTTATAATATAAATGTACGATTCTAAAAACTTATTTGAGGACTTGTGAAGAAATATGGATTCCTTTGAAGTTAGGGATCAACTTTACCATTCGATAACTAGAGTCAAACCAAATCACTAACTGAAAGGTTAAGATTCTCTTATAATTATCTTACAATCTTTACAACAACATTCATTTTTTTTTTTACAAACAAAATAATTTCTTTATATTTTATCTTTTCTTCTAAAAATAACTTCCTTCTACAACACCATATGTCATAGCTTCATCCAAACTTATCAGCAAGAAATCATATTAAAGAAAGTAAATCTTTAATTTCACCACTTTGATATCATAATTATTCATCATGGTACTTAGAATATCATGATCTTGATAATGCAAAAACTATCAGCAAAAGCATGGTGCAGATTTAGGATATTGCGTATTTTGACTGCAAGTCAGGGGATCGTCTGTCTAGCCCCACTTTGAAAATAAGAGAAAGAGACATCAAAGTAAGGGATGCTTACTTTGGAAAAGGTGAGCTCGCTCTCTCACACACACACATGCTGTGTCTTCCTTTTGTGAGCCAACTAATAAGAGGCCAGGATCCTATTGGAGTTTTCTATATCCCAGATTGTGCAATTCTGATTCTAAAAAATTACATATACATTTTCATATAAGTCACGAAGATTACAACTTTCATGCGACATACTTGTTGGAAGGGTCGTAGATCATCCAAGATGCTTCATGACAATAGCTAAATCCGTCAAATACTTCGATTCGGTCTGGCCCCAGGATTCATCTTTCAGCTAGTAACCAAAATCATTCTGGATAGCCAGTCCATGACAATGAGAAAATGCATGTTTGCGGGCGGGTGCACGCACATGTTTGCAAGCAGAATTGCTTCTAAACCATCCGATTCCAACCCCACCCGGTCATCTCTTCGGACTCGAACCATGATTCTTTTCAAATGATAATATCAAGACGAGAGAAATGATGGGGCCACACCCATGTGAGAAAGTGACTTGCCTACGATTGTTCATACCACTAAACGTTAAATGAGAGAGTGAACTGAAGAATGGTCCAAACCCATGGAATGGCATGGTGGCAGGGCGTTGGACCCCGTAACAGGAGATCAGATCTTTTTCCTAACTAGAAAGTTCAAAAAGCTGCACCCAGAGCGTTAGCTCAACTGTCTCGGCTCTCTTCGACTCCCATGCTGCAGGTGGGAGCTTGATTCTCGGGGCGTGCATGCATGTGTGTGTTAGGCTTTGGCCTTTGGCCTCCCATTGTAGCCAAAAAGAAAAAAACCCGAAAAAACTGCCTTTCAAGAGGTCAAGCACAGAAATCCCAGTCTAGGAGCTTGAGTGGGAGTATCACCGTCGATAATTGAACCATACTTCCCCGTAGTGGAGTTAATCCTTTCCATTAGGCTAAAACCCCTTGATGAAGATCAACGGGTTCAAAATGCTGATGAATTTTTCAGTGGTCACATAATATATATTGGTAGTTTTATATGCACAACGTTTTACCGTGTATAATCCTTCCACCCTTTCAACCACTCATTGTCGTCCTCCAACTATATATAAAAGTGATCTTCTGATTTATTTAAATTATTTAAGTGGTTTTGATTATGGTGGCAACTGTATTTATATAATGAAGGAAAGTGCAGCGCGGTGTATACCCCCTTTGCAGGGATGGTCGGTGATCCAAAGTTGAGGAGCGGAAGGGCCGTCGCTCAAAGATCGTTGTGCAGCTCTTAAATTTTTTATCTTTCAGTATTGAAGTAGAGAGAGAAGAAAAGCATAAGCAGAAAGATTGAGAAATGACAGAAGCAGAGGAGAAATCTTATGCACTAATCGGCAATATTGATTATACATGTCAAGGATTGAGCTTACTACAACGGAATTAGGAATTGAATTCCTTTCCCTTCACTGAAAAGCAAAAACCACTTGGGCTGCCATCAGAAGGCTCTACCAGAAAGAGGACAGACTCCTGCATAATCAGCTATAATACATCATTGCTGATAGATATACAAACACCATAACCTTGCTACTGCTCAACAAGAAGCAACAAATACTGAGAGCTAGCAACAAATACTGAGAGCTAACACCACAACTTAAACCCGCTGCGAAAGCACGGAATCAATGGAAATATTTTTCACTCACAGGCAAGTTTTGTACCGAATGTGGTGAGACAAACAGCAAAAGCCTGGAAAGCTGAAAGCGGCTGCCTGTAATCCATGGTGAAGATGTCGTCCCCCACTTTGCCAAATTGGAGGAGGACCAACTCATCGTCCCCACGTGCCCCGGGCTGGCTTGGATCAATGGCCGCAACAAGTTGAAAGTTCTTTACAGATGCGACTGTGACACGGCCGTGAAAATTCAAACACCAGCATTGTAGATGTTCATGCCACCTTGGAGCCTTGTTTTTGAGAATCATATTCTCCGAGGTCAAAGTAGACGCTTCGTCCCCCAGACATCTATCCTTGGTACAAGGGTTATCTTTTGTATCTAACTGAGGACACCGGAGACTGCACAGCATTCGTCTTGGCCCTCTCGACTTTAACAAGTTTAACCTGTAGGAGACGTGCCCAATCTCATAATTTACAGCCGGAACTCGTGGGCAGACCTGCTTTGGGGCAAAGCGTCGGCTAGTCTTACAGCCTGAAGGACGAGCACCAGTGTAAGGCTGATGGCTATCATATATGGTAAATTTGGTTCCTAGGAAATCAGATCTGCAAAAGCAAACGAGGAGAATTAATGCATTATGAGCAAGCAATCTGAAATATAGAATTTTAGTTACTAACAACTATGCATATCCTCAAGTTTGAAAATTGTTGTAGTGATTGATGGAACTTGTACAAAACAAAAACAAAGAACAAAATCATTGCTAAACCAAACAAAGGTAAGCCCCGGGTTGTGGAAGTAATCTACTCAAATAAAGAACAATAGATCAAAAGTTTAACCTATACAATCGCCAAAAATAAGAGAAAACCAGAACCTAAATAGTTGACCTGACTTTGTAAAATGGCCCTCCAAGATACTAGTCAAGTCCAACTATAAAAGCCACAACACAGAAGTGATGGATCTTGGCAGAAAGAGCATTTTTGTAATCTTCAATATCATGATAGGTTCTTCCAGAAAGAGCATTTTTGTAATCCAAAACCTGAACAAGAGTGAACTTCTGAAACAATGAATCTTGGCAGATATATTGTTCCATATAAGAAATAAAACAGAACTCCCATCTAATGAAATTTACCATCAAAGGTTCTATCACTGATGGATCTCAGTTTAGAGAAACTTCTCAAAACAGAAGTGAGTTTCCTTTTTCAATTGAAATTGCTGCTTACCGCACTTTTCCAACATAAGCACCACCACTTCCTTGTGACAAGTCTTCAGCATCAAGGGAAATGTCGTACTCGGTATGGGCACCATGTCTACATCGCTGAGCTGCCATGAGAAACTTGCCCTTTTCGACAGAGGCTGAAGGTTAACATAAAGATATAATCAGATCATGCAGATATTGATGCCTTCCAGGAAAAGATACGCATATACCAATGCAAGGCGAATGACCAAATATGCAGGCAAAAGGATATGACCTTTTACCAACAAATTACTAATCGCAAACCTAAACTTTTACTCTGAGGATTTGTTTAAAGGCAAAAACGGATGCTTCAAATTAGAAAGGTAACTTACTCTGTGACCAGCTAAGATAAAGATAAAACGTTGATGTTTTCTTGTTCCTCTTTATAAAGCATTGGAGAGGAAGATCCCGTGGCCCTGGCTGCACAACCAACATAGGATGTATTTTGTTAGCAATAGCTGTGAAAGGAGTCTTACAGGAAAATAGAACCAATCAAGCAAATGCTCAGACAGCTAGCAACCATGCATCAGTATAATGGAAAGATGAATCATCAACATCAGGTAAGGATGAAATCTCTCTTTGAGACACGTTGAACTAGATTTTTGCCAAAAAGTAGATAAAAATGTATTGGACTTTAAGAAGATCTTAAAAATCTTCTTCAAGGACAAAAACTGAATCATCTAACACGAATGACGTGATTTATCATCAATATGAGGTTTGTAAGACAAGCTATCTTAAGCGCAAAAATGCACTTACATCAGGGCATAAGGCATGAAACAGATACCAGCAATTGCAAATGCTCTTTCACATATCCTATGATTTCCGGTTTTATGCCAAGATATTATGTGTTGAATGTGTTATTTCCCATGAGCCGCTCATGTGTAATATATCATTTTAGAAATCATGCATTTAACTGGCTGCTCCGCACATGTTGACACAAACAACCTGTTCAGCGCATCTTCCATATAAGAATGACAAGTTAGTCTTTTCTATTTTCTCCAGAACCCCAGATGTTGAACATTGTGGCAAATGAATTCACTTTAAAATATGTATCATTATCTCTTTCGAGCTTCATGAGCTCAGTATATCAGAAAACTCCCAGACATAGTAAAACACCATAAGAGTGTTGCTGGTTGATCACCTACATGAACTTAGCTCACATATTGTTGCCCAACAGTGACCACAGACAAATACTTTTACTTGTATTGCTGAGACAATATATCCAACTCGGCATTGTAATGTTTCTCTGACACTATCAACACTACCTCTTGCACATCTCCAGAAATGATAAAGCTGCCCTTGAACCATTGGATCAAGGCCGCATGGTTTACTCTTCCAGCAATTTCACTCATGATGAATCTGGGTTAGAGTGAACTAGAGGGGAAAAGAATTAAAGTTGGCTTCTACTCAACTTTTCATGTATAGATTTCAGTTTAAGAATGGTAATTTGAATTCTTGATCTCTAAGTCTCTGTGTTTAGATTTACCAATTCCTCCAGTGGAATTCGAACTTCCCCACAGATAGAAAAAATAGCAAATAGGCATGTCATGTTTTAACTTCTAATATTTGTGGACAATATATGATGAATATGTTGGTGCATATAAAACGGAATGGATTCTCTAGAATCCTTAGCACCAAGGAATCACCATTCTCAAGTGGATTCTAGATTAACTTCTCAAAAGACACCCTTAGATCTCTCTTGACCATTTGAGGTTTCGCCATTCTATGTTTCCTCGGAGCTTCTTTAAGAAAGTTGAATTCTTACCAACCAAAAAGCTAACGAAATCTTCTTTTCCACCCAACTTTCTGGAGAGCTAGTACACCCATTCCCAACCAACCTAGATCACATCTTCTTCCAATTTGAACA